>JARYHS010015096.1:0-35123 GCA_031002005.1 Vandiemenella viatica
CTTTAAGGGTTGAATTCCAAAAACATTTTTCTTAAAATATGATGTCACAAAGCTGAGACTTTACTCCTCATTATCCTACTTCATTTATCGAATTTTGGTTAGATATCCAGGGAGATAAATTGCTTGAGATACAAAAAACGCATTTTAGAAAAATTGACATTTTTCCTTTAGGGTTGAATTACGAAAAATGCCTATGTTAAATGATAATGTTACCACGGCGGAGACCTCAGTCTTTAATATGATACCTAATTTATCTATATCGGTTATATATTAAGGGAGATAAATCGCTCGTGACACATAACATATTGCAAAAATATTGATACTTTTGTCCTTTAAGGGTCAAATTCCGAAAAATTTCTGTCTGAATATATGACATCACTAAAGCGGAGATCTTAATCTTTAAAATTATACTTCATTAAACGATTTCAGATAGGTATCACGGGCGATAAATGACTTGTAATACAGAAAACAGCATTTTAGAAATACTGACATTTTTGCCCTTTAAGGGCCGAACTCCGAAAACTCAGTTCTTAAAATATGATGTGACCAAAGCGGAGATCATGTGCTTTAAAATGACACCTCATTCATTAATGTCGGTTAAGTTACAGTTAAGATACAGGCTTGTGACAAAATAATACCTTATAGAAATAATATATATGATTTCTTTTTAGTTAAGTTAAATATTACAAAAATAATTATTTTTCGTTATGACCACAGATACAACCTTACTAAAATTATTTCTTCTCTATATAATCTCAGCCAAATTTTACCCATAGTGATGATAAAAGCAGCTGTGACAACGTTTTGATTGTTAGATGTTATTGAAGATGTGAATGACATCAATAAGTATATCCTGGAAATGATCAACACCATGTCGATGAGCTTGATTAGGAGTTATTGAAGGAAAGGAGGAGGGTGAAGAGAGAGTACTGTTAATGTACAGAGCATGGGGTGATGGGGCTTACAGGGATATTCGTCAAAGAATTACGAATAGTGCATAAAATTTTCTTTTGTTGGTAAGGGTGTCAGGGATTGGAACAAATTACCAAGTGTAGTGATGAACAATTTACCAAAAATGCTTAAACAATTTAAAATTAAAATCTGTAAATTGGAAAAGTAAATGGGGAGGAATTAACACTTCAATTATAAATGCAAATTTAAAAAAATAATGTAAAAATAGGTAATCAGATGACTAGGGGAATTGACACCGGAGTATTAGCTCCATTGCAATTAAAATTAATAATAATAATGACTTATGTAGCTATTAACATGGTGGAAGATCAAAGAGACAAGACTAATTATCAAGCTGAATTTTTACATTCCCTCGGCGCATCTGGTCTTCCCGCGCATAAACTGAATTATAAGTTAGTACTCTGTTCATGCTCTTCAGAAACATATAACCACCACAGCTGTGCAATGGAACTAGACTTCTGTTGAAATCCTTGCATGTTGAGGCATTATCTTAACAGGATGTGGACGAGGAGAGGAAGTATTCATTCCACAAATACCATTGGTACCGTCAAACTTTCTAATTTAAGCGCCTGCAATTCCTGGTAACCTTATGTTTTGCCATACCAGTCAACATGTCTCAGGGCCAGACACTGGGAACCATAGGAATTGATCTTCGGACACCATGTTTCTCCCACGGCCAGCTATAAATTGCTGCTGGCTGTATAGTGATAGGTCATGTCTATACGTATGTACACCAAACAGTCAAACTAGAAATGTGGTATACACAGAGGCATTGTAGTTAGCAACCTACCAACTAAGGTAAAGGTAGCATCTTATTTCTCTTAAACATTGATTCACTTACTTATATCGCAAAAATAAAATTCTTTCTAAACAATAACTTTTATACTTTGTATAATAATTACAACCACGAATTAGTACTGTTAATTTTTCAGGTAGCTTTTCTACTATTTAATCAATTACATCACATAAAAATATGAATGAAACAAACTCTTGGATATCAGTATGAAAACCGAACCCAAGGTAATAACTAATACAAACAAAACTTTTCAATAGACATTTACAACTCATGCTGCTCCACCTTAATAACTAATAATACAATAAAATCGATAAAGAATTTTTAACACACCAAAGCACATGCGTGTGAAGCAGTGGGAAAATGCTAGTATAATATATGAATATGTAATTCACAAAAAAAATTTAATGTTAGAAATTAGTCCAGCATGAGATCCTCCAAAGAAGTTGATGTTGGTAGCATTTACTATTCTATGGTATGGTCCAAAAGCAACATAGTTTTTATTGGGTTTTACAGCATCCAGCAGTCTTCTTGTTCGAAGATCTACCCTACAGCAATTAAATTGGAATTGTTCGAGTATTTCTCGTGAATCAATAAGTCCATTGACAACTTTGCAGAAGAAGCCTAGGTCTGTAAATTGACTCCGACTTCGTAGGCTGTTAATGTTATAATGGAGATACACATCACACATCTGTAATGATTTTATCATGAGAATAACAGGAACTTATGCTGAACTCTTTCGACACAGCTAATTTGTTAATCTGTAAATGGTGACCAGATAATGCTACCATATTCCAGTAATCGTTTGACAACGGCAGAGAAAAGTCGAAACAGTGTATTAATGTTTTTGAATTCTTTCCCAGATCTACATATGAATCCCAGGACATGAAATGCTCACAGAGTTATGTAGTTAACATGATCTTAGAAAGTAAGCTATCATCAATTATCACTCCCCAGTCTTTTATTGATTTAACTATTTCCACATTTTGACCACATAATGAGTAGTTAACAGGCAGCAGGTTGTGACGTCGGTAAAGCACCATGATAGCACATTTTTTTAATGATAAGGTGCAACTTATTTACCTGACACCATACCTCTAACTCAGAAATGTAGAATATCAATGTCATGATCACTGTATATTGCTCTGAATATCTTCATATCATTTATCAGCATATAGCAGATACTCTGACTTAAATTTTTCACGAATGTCATTTATGAATATGCTACATAGGATAGGTCCCAGAGGGGAACCTTGTGGTACACCAGAGGTAACGGTGTACTCATTCAACAAATGACCATTCACACATACTTGTAAATGCCTGTCAGACAAATATGAGCAAAACCAGTCCAAGGATTTGGATTGTATCCCATAACAACATAACATACTAACTAGAATATCATAGTTAACCATGTCAAAGGCCTTAACGAAAATGGTATATAGGGAATGCACATCCTGAACTTTATTCAGTGACTTAAGTGACAAGGGAGGCCAAATTTATAGTGTAGCACTAGATCTGTCAAAGGCGTTTGACAGAGTGAGCCATAAAATGGTAGTAAATAAGGTAAAAACTATTGGAGTGGATGAGAAAGTGATTTGCTGGGTAGAAGAATTTTTAAAAGGTAGAAAACAGAAAGTTAGGGTAGGAAATGTAGTATCAAAAGAAGTGGAAGTAAAAATGGGAGCGCTGCAGGGTAGCGTATTGGTACCATCGCCATTCATTATTCTAATGAATAATTGTGTTGATTGTTTACTATCTGAAATAAGATTGTTTGCAAATGACATAATGCCATATAAAAGAATAAAAACGATAGAGGATTGTAAACAATTGATCTGGACAGGATATCTAGTTGGGTTGGTAAACATGGGATGAAGATAAATGCAAAGAAGAGTCAGCTTATTAGGTACACAAATAAAAACAAAAGGTTAATTATGAATATAAGGCAGGGAAAGAATTGCTTGCTGAAGACTTGAAATGTAAATATCTTGGCATTACATTTGATAACAAGCTTAACTGGGCAGGACACATTGGACAGGTGGTAGAAAAAGGTTTCAAAATTCTGACTTGTTGGAGAGAGTGATGGGGGAGATGTATGAGAGAAGTAAAGGAATTGGCTTACTAAACTTTGCTCAAATGTGGTAGTGTAGTATGGGACCTTCATTGTGCGTATCAAATACAGGAATTGGAGAGGGTGTAAAAAAGGGCTGCTAGATTTGTTTCTGGAAATTATCGCAGAATGCAATCAGTGACGGATATGATAAAGGAGCTGGAATGGGATTCATTGCAAGACAGGTGGAGGATGAGGAGGGTCATGGGAGTGTACAGGGCATATACTGGCGATGAGGCATGGAAAGATATTGCAATAGGTATGAAAAGTAGTGCATGGAAGGGAAAAGATGACCATGACCACAAGCTGGCACTCGATTTCAGGCACAAGGGTGTGGGAAGATTCTCTTTTTTAGGTAAGGGTGTCAGGGATTGGAATGAGTTACCAAGAGAAATGATGAATAATTTTACTGAAAAATTTGAACGAATTTAAAGATAAAATTTGTAGAGGGCAAATGTAGGTGGGTGCAGGATAGGGGAAGATGGGGAGTAGGGAAAAATGCCGCTGGAGCCTGTGCTCCATTGCAATTAAATTAAATTAAGTTAATGTAGAGATAGAGATTAGTTGACATAGATCTTCCACCAAAGAATCCATGTTGTTTTGTTGTTATGATACTTTTCAATGCAAAAGTAAACTGTGGCAGGATGATTTTCTCCAAAAGCTTAGGAAGTAATGATTGAATGCATATAGGCCTGTATTTGCTGACATCAGATTTATCACTTGATTTATGGTAGTAATGTATGATAGTTTTTCATGTTGAGGAAAAATTTCCTGTTTCAAGAGACTTATTAAAGATGTGAATGACAAGTCCACAAAGTCCAATAGCACAATTTCTCAATAGAATGTTGGGAATCTGGTCTGTTTCAGCACCTTTGTTAATGTTCAGTCATGTGAGATCACGAAATACATTATCAAAATTGACTTCAAATTTAGAGACGTCTGCTTCTGGATATTTACTTCTGTTATAGTAATAGTAATATTAATAGTTATCATATACAGTAGAAGTAGGTGGATGATCTGATGATTCTTTGTATATGCTCTTGAAGTACGATACAAACAGATTGCTGACCTCAAACCGTCATTCCATGTCATGGTAGAAGGAATGTCAACATCACTGTGTCATTTATTTTTAATGAAACTTCAGAATTTGGTGTCAGATTAAAAATCCACTTCGGTTTTGGCAAGATAATTATTATAGCAAGATTGCACTTATATTTTTACATTCAGTTCGTAATTTACTAAAGGCAGTTTAATGACTGCTGGTTTGTTTCTGCTTGTAATTTCTATGAGCGATATTCTTCTGTTTGATTTTAAATATCAATTCCTTAGAAAACCAACATGGATAACTAGCATTTTTCTTAAAGCACAACGGGAGAAACTTATTAATACCCCCGTAAACTATCTCATTGAACCATTTTACTTTGTCATCGATATTGCCCAGTTCATATTGATCTATCCAATTGATACCCATAAAGTATTTATTCAGTGCAGTAAAGTCAGCACATCTGAAGCATAAGTAGGTACTGCATTTGGTTTCAGATTTTCTTGAAATTTGAGTAGCACAGCTAATGCAGGGTGATATCTGTCCTGATCAATTATGGATTGGTTAAATTTGTGGGCACTTATTTTTCAGCCTCCTGTTGTCACATTAAGCTGAATATATCTTATTTTATGTCCAGGGAATCAAGCTAGTCAATTTTCAAAATCACATGAAAATCCATCCAGTAATTTTGTGTGAACACTGTCGTCGAAGAAACAGTCACACAATTTTGTTCCTTTGTTACTTATTAACAGTATATCAAATTCATTTTTCAACTATTCATATTTTTTTTTATTACTCTTGTCCCATAGATCCTTGCTGAGGAAGGACCTCTGGGATTAATTTACTTACTTTTTTGTGTATACCTAACTAGCTGCAGCATTCTGAATTTACAGTATTTTGAGGACATTATTCAGTTTGATCAGAAAGCTACAATTACAGAACACTATTGCTTAGTTAGGAAGTTTGAGAACTGTCTATAGAATTGTACTGTATAAACTACTTGGTCTCTTATTTTACTGTGTAATTTTTTTAAAGAGGCTTTGTAGAAGCAGGCATGTATACCATAACTAAAACAGAAATCAAGATTCGATAAATGATATAGGTTCCAGCTCTGAACATAACAATTCTTTAGACTGAAAGAGGAAGCCCTGAGATACGAAATATGGCCACATTTAAAACTTAGCATAGCTTGAAAGAATTGCAACAATTAAAAGTGTTCCACTTAATTACAAAAGTGTTTGCAACAAGCAGCAAAAGCTATGAAGCATTATAAGTAATACAAAAATGAATATGGTAATTGACACAGAAAGCTGGTAGCAAAGAAATACTAAAATTATAGTGCATAAACTTTTTCCAAAAGTAGAAGTTGGTAACCAATGGTGGTGGAGTTTTATAGCTGTAAGTATAAACATTAAGTGTAATTACACAGATGGTAATTTGGATTGCGAAATTGAAAGGATTAAACTAATACAAAGTATGTGATAAGGTGCTTCTACTGTCACTGAGGAATAATGTAATCATATTATCATTCAGATCAATACTAAAAAATGCTTGCTGACAAAATAAATAAATAATTAAAAAAGAAGCACACAGATGAAATGATCGGTGTCAATGTAATACCGTATATATACAGACCATTGGCGGGTATGTAAATGATTTTTAGAGGTTCAGTACTCTGTGACAGATAGTACGGCCACCATAGTTTATTGTTCATGTTTACTGTTGTTGCCAGGCCCGGTAGGGTATATAAGGAGCGTGTACAGTGTCAGCTGTTGAGTGAACACCAGACCTCGGATTTTAGGCAAAAACTTATTTTCTTCCTGATTGAAATGCATGAAAATAACATCATATATATAATTTATGGGCATTTATTGCCATTATTTGTGATTTTATAGTGCCTAAAATGCCTGAATTGACATTACGAGCTATTTTTGCCTATTTTACTAATTTTTCTTTCGAGTATCAACAAAAGGATTTAACTCAGAAAAACAAAAATATTTTGTTAAGTGTTTATCTCCAACAATTAACGTGAACGTATATGTCGCTTGTTTCCTGATTGCACATAGGCTCCAGAGAGCTGTGTGTTGTCGTAAAGCATTGGTAATGGCTAGATAACGATCTCCAAACCATCTTTAATTAGGCTGTGGGTTAACTAGATTCCCAATTTCTCAACACATAGAAACATTATGTATTGTGATGTGTACAACAAACTGGTGAGTAAAAGTAACAATATGTTGAACAATTTTCATTTTTATACTAACAATACTTTAATAATGTAATTGCTGTACATGTAGGTTTATTAAGTTTTAAATGAAAAATAGGACAGGCATCATCCAACAATATCACACACCTGAAAATAGCTTCTGGTCATCGGACAGAAATTTAAATATTAATGCAAGACGGGGATTTTCCTAACGTCTGGTAGCCCCGTTATTGTGCCTATGTGTGACAACTAGGTGAAAGGTGAAGGTCGCAGGGTTTTGGCTCCTGCCATTACCCAGGATTCACGCTATTAGAGCTTCACATTCTCATCACAACCATTGGCACTAGACGGATGTGACGGGGTCAGTGCCACACTCTGGCAATTCTTTATCTTCCCACGGAGTTTCCTCCTGGTACTCATTGAATAGCAGGCTGAGTGGGCCTGGGGAGCCGTTCCAGGTGTTCAGATTCGTCTACGGCATCATCAGGGATCAAACCTCGATCATCTGGGCCGCAGTCAGGTGATTTACCACCTGAGTTATACGGTCACCAGTTCAAAACTTTTAACTAGGAAACCCGTGTGAAAATTTCACAAATACAATTAATAATAAAGTTGGTGGTTTGTAACAGGACAAAAGAAGAACTGCCTCATTTGTATCAATGGTTTATTTGTTTAGTGTAATAGATATGTAAAAAATGTTGATACTAGCGAAGTAGTTTATTAATATCCCTGTGATAAGTGCTACTGCTATGTACTGGCTTGACTCTGAACTATCTCATATGCGTGACTTTCACAGTTATTACTTTTGTACTTCAGGGGTCAAATTACGAAAAATTTCGTTCTTAATTTATAATGTTGCCTGAGTCGAGACTTTAATCATTTAAATGATGCCTCATTTATCGATCTCGGTAGGTATGAAGATAGATAAATGGCTCATAATAATAATAATAATAATAAAAATTAAAATATCTATTTCAGATAGATATGGTTCATGATAAAAAAAAATACATTATGGAAATAACGATACTTTTGCCCTTTAAGGGTCGAATTCCGAAAAATTCCTTTCTTAAAATATGACATGACGAAAGCAGATATCTTAATCTCTAAAATAATATCTGATTTCTCAATTTTGGTTAGATATCAAAGGAGATAAATGCTTGTGACAAAAAAATTTGTTATGGAAATAATTGATACTTTTGCCCTTTAAGGGTCAATTTTTGAAACAGTCCTTTCTTAAAAAAATGTTGTGACCATAGTGGAGTCCTTAATATTTAATGATACTTCATTTATCTATGTCGGTTGGATACCATGAGATATAAATTGCTCATGACACAAAAACATGTTGTATTTAATATTGATACTTTTGCCCCTTAAGGGTCGAATTCCAAAAAATTTCTATTTTAATATATGATTTCTCCAAAGTGGAGATCATAATCCTTAAAATGATACTTCATTTATCAATTTCAGTTAGGAATACAGGGAGACAAATGGTTTGTGGTACAAAACACTGCATTTTAGAAATGTTAACATTTTTGTCCTTTCAGGGTTGCACTTAGAAAAAATACTTTCTTAAAATATGACGTGACCAAAGCGGATACCTTTTCAGCGAGGTATCAAGGGAGACAATGGCTTGTGACAAAAAAACACTTTGCAGAAATAATATATATGATTTGATATTATAAAAAGACTGTGCAGTTATATCAAAATAACAAAACATCTGGAAAATCACATTGATAATACTAGATTGCTAGACAATCTAAATCGCAAAAATGAATTTTAAATATATAGATTGTGTGATTAGGTTGTTCAAAATAAATGCATGGTTGTGTTTGGTTAATAGTTTAACAATCTGAAAATTGTGGACTTTACAATCAGGAGATGTTGGCACAACTATATGCATTGTAAATTTAACTATCTGTTTATAAATAATACAATAAAAACCATATACGTACAGTAATTATTAATATATAATAAAAAATTGTGCATATAAACATATGAATTTTTGTATCTATAAATAAATATCCAACAGCTGCTATGATAGAAAACTGAGGGGAAGGGAGGGTGTTGAGATACTTATGGATGGAGAAGTTACTGAGGATTTGAAAATGGCAAAGATTTTAAGTAATTGGTTTAGTGAGAGCATTAGAGACAATGAATCAGAAACAGGAGGGTCTAAATCAGAGAACGAGTGTAAAAACACAATTAGAAATGAGCAGACCAAGAAATTTGAAATTCATCCTAAGGATATAATGAAGGAAATAAGAAAGCTGAAAAAACATAAAGGGACTGGTGTAGATAATATTACTGTAGATATCTTAAAGATAGCTGGCTGTGACATTTTACCTGTGTAGATAATATTACTATAGATATCTTAAAAAAAACCGGCTGTGGCATTTTACCTTATCTTGAAATATTATTTAAATTGAATATGGATACTTGCTGCTTACCAGAGGACTGGAAAAGTGTGATAGTAGTGCCGGTACATAAAGGAAGGGTAAGAAATAGAGATGAAAATTATAAGCAAATCAGTTTGACATCAGTCATAGGTAAATTAATGCAACCACACCAGAAATATATGAGAGGAGCGTAAGTAGTTTTCAAGTAGGCAACATGGCTTCAGGCAACGATATTATTCCGAATCTTAGTTGGTGGGATATATGCAAGATATTTCAGATGAAATGGACAAGGGAGGCCAAATTGATAGTGTAGCACTAGATCTGTCAAAGGCGTTTGACTGAGTGAGCCATAAAATGGTAGTAAATAAGGTAAAAACTATTGGAGTTGATGATAAAGTGATTTTCTGGGTAGAAGAATTTTTAAAAGGTAGAAAACAGAAAGTTAGGGTAGAAAATACAGTATCAAAAGAAGTGGAAGCAAAAATAGGAGTGCCACGGGGTAGCGTATTGGGACCATTGGTATTCATTATTCTACTCAATAAGTGTGTTGATTGTTTACTATCTGAAATTAAACTGTTTACAGATGACATAATGCTATATAAAAGGGTTAAAACGGTAGAGGACCGAGAACAGTTGCAGGGTGGTCTGGACAGGATATCTAGCTGGGTTGGTAAACATGGGATGAAGATAAATGCAAAGAAGAGTCAACTTATTAGATACACAAATAAAAACTAAAGGTTCATTATGATTATAAGGGGGGAATGAATTGCTTGTTGAAGACTTGATATGTCAATATCTTGGTATTACATTTGATAACAAGCTTAACTGGGCTGGACACATTGGACAGGTAGTAAGAAAAGGTTTCAAAATTCTGAACTTGTTGGAGAGAGTGATAAGGGGATGTACGAGAGAAGTAAAGGAATTGGGTTACAAAACTTTGGTCAGACCATTTCTCGAATATGGTAGTGTAGTATGGGACCCTCATTTTACGTATCAAATACAGGAGTTGGAGAGGGTGCAAAAAAGGGCTGCTAGATTTGTTTCTGGAAATTATCGCAGAATGCAATCAGTGACGGATATGATAAAGGAGCTGGAATGGGATTCATTGCAAGACAGGTGGAGGATGAGGAGGGTCATGGGAGTGTACAGGGCATATACTGGCGATGAGGCATGGAAAGATATTGCAATAGGTATGAAAAGTAGTGCATGGAAGGGAAAAGATGACCATGACCACAAGCTGGCACTCAATTTCAGGCACAAGGGTGTGGGAAGATTCTCTTTTTTAGGTAAGGGTGTCAGGGATTGGAATGAGTTACCAAGAGAAATGATGAATAATTTTACTGAAAAATTTGAACGAATTTAAAGATAAAATTTGTAGAGGGCAAATGTAGGTGGGTGCAGGATAGGGGAAGATGGGGAGTAGGGAAAAATGCCGCTGGAGCCTGTGCTCCATTGCAATTAAATTAAATTAAGTTAATGTAGAGATAGAGATTAGTTGACATAGATCTTCCACCAAAGAATCCATGTTGTTTTGTTGTTATGATACTTTTCAATGCAAAAGTAAACTGTGGCAGGATGATTTTCTCCAAAAGCTTAGGAAGTAATGATTGAATGCATATAGGCCTGTATATGCTGACATCAGATTTATCACTTGATTTATGGTAGTAATGTATGATAGTTTTTCATGTTGAGGAAAAATTCCCTGTTTCAAGAGACTTATTAAAGATGTGAATGACAAGTCCACAAAGTCCAGTAGCACAATTTCTCAATAGAATGTTGGGAATCTGGTCTGTTTCAGCACCTTTGTTAATGTTCAGTCATGTGAGATCATGAAATACATTATCAAAATTGACTTCAAATTTAGAGACGTCTGCTTCTGGATAATTTACTTCTGTTATAGTAATAGTAATATTAATAGTTATCATATACAGTAGAAGTAGGTGGATGATCTGATGATTCTTTGTATATGCTCTTGAAGTACGATACAAACAGATTGCTGACCTCAAAACCGTCATTCCATGTCATGGTAGAAGGAATGTCAACATCACTGTGTCATTTATTTTTAATGAAACTTCAGAATTTGGTGTCAGATTAAAAATCCACTTCGGTTTTGGCAAGATAATTATTATAGCAAGATTGCACTTATATTTTTACATTCAGTTCGTAATTTACTAAAGGCAGTTTAATGACTGCTGGTTTGTTTCTGCTTGTAATTTCTATGAGCGATATTCTTCTGTTTGATTTTAAATATCAATTCCTTAGAAAACCAACATGGATAACTAGCATTTTTCTTAAAGCACAACGGGAGAAACTTATTAATACCCCCGTAAACTATCTCATTGAACCATTTTACTTTGTCATCGATATTGCCCAGTTCATATTGATCTATCCAATTGATACCCATAAAGTATTTATTCAGTGCAGTAAAGTCAGCACATCTGAAGCATAAGTAGGTACTGCATTTGGTTTCAGATTTTCTTGAAATTTGAGTAGCACAGCTAATGCAGGGTGATATCTGTCCTGATCAATTATGGATTGGTTAAATTTGTGGGCACTTATTTTTCAGCCTCCTGTTGTCACATTAAGCTGAATATATCTTATTTTATGTCTAGGGAATCAAGCTAGTCAATTTTCAAAATCACATGAAAATCCATCCAGTAATTTTGTGTGAACACTGTCGTCGAAGAAAACAGTCACACAATTTTGTTCCTTTGTTACTTATTAACAGTATATCAAATTCATTTTTCAACTATTCATATTTTTTTTTATTACTCTTGTCCCATAGATCCTTGCTGAGGAAGGACCTCTGGGATTAATTTACTTACTTTTTTGTGTATACCTAACTAGCTGCAGCATTCTGAATTTACAGTATTTTGAGGACATTATTCAGTTTGATCAGAAAGCTGCAATTACAGAACACTATTGCTTAGTTAGGAAGCTTGAGAACTGTCTATAGAATTGTACTGTATAAACTACTTGGTCTCTTATTTTACTGTGTAATTTTTTTAAAGAGGCTTTGTAGAAGCAGTCAATGTATACCATAACTAAAACAGAAATCAAGATTCGATAAATGATATAGGTTCCAGCTCTGAACATAACAATTCTTTAGACTGAAAGAGGAAGCCCTGAGATACGAAATATGGCCACATTTAAAACTTAGCAAAGCTTGAAAGAATTGCAACAATTAAAAGTGTTCCACTTAATTACAAAAGTGTTTGCAACAAGCAGCAAAAGCTATGAAGCATTATAAGTAATACAAAAATGAATATGGTAATTGACACAGAAAGCTGGTAGCAAAGAAATACTAAAATTATAGTGCATAAACTTTTTCCAAAAGTAGAAGTTGGTAACCAATGGTGGTGGAGTTTTTATAGCTGTAAGTATAAACATTAAGTGTAATTACACAGATGGTAATTTGGATTGCGAAATTGAAAGGATTAAACTAATACAAAGTATGTGATAAGGTGCTTCTACTGTCACTGAGGAATAATGTAATCATATTATCATTCAGATCAATACTAAAAAATGCTTGCTGACAAAATAAATAAATAATTAAAAAAGAAGCACACAGATGAAATGATCGGTGTCAATGTAATACCGTATATATACAGACCATTGGCGGGTATGTAAATGATTTTTTAGAGGTTCAGTACTCTGTGACAGATAGTACGGCCACCATAGTTTATTGTTCATGTTTACTGTTGTTGCCAGGCCCGGTAGGGTATATAAGGAGCGTGTACAGTGTCAGCTGTTGAGTGAACACCAGACCTCGGATTTTAGGCAAAAACTTATTTTCTTCCTGATTGAAATGCATGAAAATAACATCATATATATAATTTATGGGCATTTATTGCCATTATTTGTGATTTTATAGTGCCTAAAATGCCTGAATTGACATTACGAGCTATTTTTGCCTATTTACTAATTTTTCTTTCGAGTATCAACAAAAGGATTTACTCAGAAAAACAAAAATATTTGTTAAAGTGTTTATCTCCAAACAATTAACGTGAACGTATATGTCGCTTGTTTCCTGATTGCACATAGGCTCCAGAGAGGCTGTGTGTTGTCGTAAAGCATTGGTAATGGCTAGATAACGATCTCCAAACCATCTTTAATTAGGCTGTGGGTTAACTAGATTCCCAATTTCTCAACACATAGAAACATTATGTATTGTGATGTGTACAACAAACTGGTGAGTAAAAGTAACAATATGTTGAACAATTTTCATTTTTATACTAACAATACTTTAATAATGTAATTGCTGTACATGTAGGTTTATTAAGTTTTAAATGAAAATAGGACAGGCATCATCCAACAATATCACACACCTGAAAATAGCTTTGGTCATCGGACAGAAATTTAAATATTAATGCAAGACGGGGATTTTCCTAACGTCTGGTAGCCCCGTTATTGTGCCTATGTGTGACAACTAGGTGAAAGGTGAAGGTCGCAGGGTTTTGGCTCCTGCCATTACCCAGGATTCACCGCTATTAGAGCTTCACATTCTCATCACAACCATTGGCACTAGACGGATGTGACGGGGTCAGTGCCACACTCTGGCAATTCTTTATCTTCCCACGGAGTTTCCTCCTGGTACTCATTGAATAGCAGGCTGAGTGGGCCTGGGGAGCCGTTCCAGGTGTTCAGATTCGTCTACGGCATCATCAGGGATCAAACCTCGATCATCTGGGCCGCAGTCAGGTGATTTACCACCTGAGTTATACAGTCACCAGTTCAAAACTTTTAACTAGGAAACCCGTGTGAAAATTTCACAAATACAATTAATAATAAAGTTGGTGGTTTGTAACAGGACAAAAGAAGAACTGCCTCATTTGTATCAATGGTTTATTTGTTTAGTGTAATAGATATGTAAAAAATGTTGATACTAGCGAAGTAGTTTATTAATATCCCTGTGATAAGTGCTACTGCTATGTACTGGCTTGACTCTGAACTATCTCATATGCGTGACTTTCACAGTTATTACTTTTGTACTTCAGGGGTCAAATTACGAAAAATTTCGTTTCTTAATTTATAATGTTGCCTGAGTCGAGACTTTAATCATTTAAATGATGCCTCATTTATCGATCTCGGTAGGTATGAAGATAGATAAATGGCTCATAATAATAATAATAATAATAAAAATTAAAATATCTATTTCAGATAGATATGGTTCATGATAAAAAAAATACATTATGGAAATAACGATACTTTTGCCCTTTAAGGGTCGAATTCCGAAAAATTCCTTTCTTAAAATATGACATGACGAAAGCAGATATCTTAATCTCTAAAATAATATCTGATTTCTCAATTTTGGTTAGATATCAAAGGAGATAAATGCTTGTGACAAAAAAATTTGTTATGGAAATAATTGATACTTTTGCCCTTTAAGGGTCAATTTTTGAAACAGTCCTTTCTTAAAAAAATGTTGTGACCATAGTGGAGTCCTTAATATTTAATGATACTTCATTTATCTATGTCGGTTGGATACCATGAGATATAAATTGCTCATGACACAAAAACATGTTGTATTTAATATTGATACTTTTGCCCCTTAAGGGTCGAATTCCAAAAAATTTCTATTTTAATATATGATTTCTCCAAAGTGGAGATCATAATCTTTAAAATGATACTTCATTTATCAATTTCAGTTAGGAATACAGGGAGACAAATGGTTTGTGGTACAAACACTGCATTTTAGAAATGTTAACATTTTTGTCCTTTCAGGTTGCACTTAGAAAAAATACTTTCTTAAAATATGACGTGACCAAAGCGGATACCTTTTCAGCGAGGTATCAAGGGAGACAATGGCTTGTGACAAAAAAACACTTTGCAGAAATAATATATATGATTTGATATTATAAAAAGACTGTGCAGTTATATCAAAATAACAAAACATCTGGAAAATCACATTGATAATACTAGATTGCTAGACAATCTAAATCGCAAAAATGAATTTTAAATATATAGATTGTGTGATTAGGTTGTTCAAAATAAATGCATGGTTGTGTTTGGTTAATAGTTTAACAATCTGAAAATTGTGGACTTTACAATCAGGAGATGTTGGCACAACTATATGCATTGTAAATTTAACTATCTGTTTATAAATAATACAATAAAAACCATATACGTACAGTAAATTAATATATAATAAAAAATTGTGCATATAAACATATGAATTTTTGTATCTATAAATAAATATCCAACAGCTGCTATGATAGAAAACTGAGGGGAAGGGAGGGTGTTGAGATACTTATGGATGGAGAAGTTACTGAGGATTTGAAAATGGCAGAGATTTTAAGTAATTGGTTTAGTGAGAGCATTAGAGACAATGAATCAGAAACAGGAGGGTCTAAATCAGAGAACGAGTGTAAAAACACAATTAGAAATGAGCAGACCAAGAAATTTGAAATTCATCCTAAGGATATAATGAAGGAAATAAGAAAGCTGAAAAAACATAAAGGGACTGGTGTAGATAATATTACTATAGATATCTTAAAGATAGCTGGCTGTGACATTTTACCTGTGTAGATACTATATTACTTTTATATAATATCTTAAAAAAACCAGATGTGGCAGTTACCTTATCTTGAAATATTATTTAAATTGAATATGGATACTTGCTGCTTACCAGAGGACTGGAAAAGCTGGATAGTAGTGCCGGTACAATAAAAGGAAGGGTGAGAATAGAGTTGAAAATATAAGCAAATCAGTTGACATCAGTCATAGGTAAATTAATGCAACCACACCAGAAATATATGAGAGGAGCATAAGTAGTTTTCAAGTAGGCAACATGGCTTCAGGCAACGATATTATTCCGAATCTTAGTTGGTGGGATATATGCAAGATATTTCAGATGAAATGGACAAGGGAGGCCAAATTGATAGTGTAGCACTAGATCTGTCAAAGGCGTTTGACAGAGTAGCCATAAAATGGTAGTAAATAAGGTAAAAACTATTGGAGTGATGAAAAGTGATTTGCTGGGTAGAAGAATTTTTAAAAGGTAGAAAACAGAAAGTTAGGGTAGGAAATAGTATCAAAAGAAGTGGAAGTCAAAAATAGGAGTGCCACAGGGTAGGTATTGGGACCATTGCTATTCATTATTCTCATGAATAACTGTGTTGATTGTTTACTCTCTGAAATTAGATTGTTTGCAGATGACATAATGCTGTGTAAAAGAATCAAAAACGATAGAGGACTGTAAAACAGTTGCAGGGTGATCTGAACAGGATATCTAGTTGGGTGGTAACATGGGATGAAGATAAATGCAAAGAAGAGTAAGCTAATTAGATAACAAATAAAAAACAAAAGATTAATATGAATATAAGGTGGGGGAAGAATGCTTGCCTGCAATGACTATGAAATGTAAATATCTTGGCATTACATTGATAACAGCTTAACTGGGCAGGACAAATTGGACAGGTGGTAGGAAAAGGTTTAAAATCCTAGCACTTGTTGGAGAGAGTGATGAGGGGATGCACGGAGAGAAGTAAGGAATTGGGTTACAAAACTTTGGTCAGACCATTCCCTCGAATATGGTATGTGTAGTATGGGACCCACATTTTGAGATCAAATACAGGAGTTAGAGAGGGTGCAAAAAGGGCTGCTAGATTTGTTTCTGGAAATTATCGCAGAATGCAATCAGTGACGGATATGATAAAGGAGCTGGAATGGGATTCATTGCAAGACAGGAGGAGGATGAGGAGGGTCATGGGAGTGTACAGGGCATATACTGGCGATGAGGCATGGAAAGATATTGCAATAGGTATGAAAAGTAGTGCATGGAAGGGAAAAGATGACCATGACCACAAGCTGGCACTCGATTTCAGGCACAAGGGTGTGGGAAGATTCTCTTTTTAGGTAAGGGTGTCAGGGATTGGAATGAGTTACCAAGAGAAATGATGAATAATTTACCGAAAAATTTGAAGAATTTAAAGATAAAATTTGTAGAGGGCAAATGTAGGTGGGTGCAGGATAGGGGAAGATGGTGTAGGGAAATTGCCGCTGGAGCCTGTGCTCCATTGCAATTAAATTAAATTAAGTTAATGTAGAGATAGAGATTAGTTGACATAGATCTTCCACCAAAGAATCCATGTTGTTTTGTTGTTATGATACTTTTCAATGCAAAAGTAAACTGTGGCAGGATGATTTTCTCCAAAAGCTTAGGAAGTAATGATTGAATGCATATAGGCCTGTATATGCTGACATCAGATTTATCACTTGATTTATGGTAGTAATGTATGATAGTTTTTCATGTTGAGGAAAAATTTCCTGTTCAAGAGACTTATTAAAGATGTGAATGACAAGTCCACAAAGTCCAGTAGCACAATTTCTCAATAGAATGTTGGGAATCTGGTCTGTTTCAGCACCTTTGTTAATGTTCAGTCATGTGAGATCACGAAATACATTATCAAATTGACTTCAAATTTAGAGACGTCTGCTTCTGGATATTTACTTCTGTTTATAGTAATAGTAATATTAATAGTTATCATATACAGTAGAAGTAGGTGGATGATCTGATGATTCTTTGTATATGCTCTTGAAGTACGATACACAGATTGCTGACCTCAAAACCGTCATTCCATGTCATGGTAGAAGGAATGTCAACATCACTGTGTCATTTATTTTTAATGAAACTTCAGAATTTGGTGTCAGATTAAAAATCCACTTCGGTTTTGGCAAGATAATTATTATAGCAAGATTGCACTTATATTTTTACATTCAGTTCGTAATTTACTAAAGGCAGTTTAATGACTGCTGGTTTGTTTCTGCTTGTAATTTCTATGAGCGATATTCTTCTGTTTGATTTTAAATATCAATTCCTTAGAAAACCAACATGGATAACTAGCATTTTTCTTAAAGCACAACGGGAGAAACTTATTAATACCCCCTAAACTATCTCATTGAACCATTTTACTTTGTCATCGATATTGCCCAGTTCATATTGATCTATCCAATTGATACCCATAAAGTATTTATTCAGTGCAGTAAAGTCAGCACATCTGAAGCATAAGTAGGTACTGCATTTGGTTTCAGATTTTCTTGAAATTTGAGTAGCACAGCTAATGCAGGGTGATATCTGTCCTGATCAATTATGGATTGGTTAAATTTGTGGGCACTTATTTTTCAGCCTCCTGTTGTCACATTAAGCTGAATATATCTTATTTTATGTCTAGGGAATCAAGCTAGTCAATTTTCAAAATCACATGAAAATCCATCCAGTAATTTTGTGTGAACACTGTCGTCGAAGAAACAGTCACACAATTTTGTTCCTTTGTTACTTATTAACAGTATATCAAATTCATTTTTCAACTATTCATATTTTTTTTATTACTCTTGTCCCATAGATCCTTGCTGAGGAAGGACCTCTGGGATTAATTTACTTACTTTTTTGTGTATACCTAACTAGCTGCAGCATTCTGAATTTACAGTATTTTGAGGACATTATTCAGTTGATCAGAAAGCTGCAATTACAGAACACTATTGCTTAGTTAGGAAGCTTGAGAACTGTCTATAGAATTGTACTGTATAAACTACTTGGTCTCTTATTTTTACTGTGTAATTTTTTTAAAGAGGCTTTGTAGAAGCAGTCAATGTATACCATAACTAAACAGAAATCAAGATTCGATAAATGATATAGGTTCCAGCTCTGACATAACAATTCTTTAGACTGAAAGGGAAGCCCTGAGATACGAAATATGGCCACATTTAAAACTTAGCAAAGCTTGAAAGAATTGCAACAATTAAAAGTGTTCCACTTAATTACAAAAGTGTTTGCAACAAGCAGCAAAAGCTATGAAGCATTATAAGTAATACAAAAATGAATATGGTAATTGACACAGAAAGCTGGTAGCAAAGAAATACTAAAATTATAGTGCATAAACTTTTTCCAAAAGTAGAAGTTGGTAACCAATGGTGGTGGAGTTTTATAGCTGTAAGTATAAACATTAAGTGTAATTACACAGATGGTAATTTGGATTGCGAAATTGAAAGGATTAACTAATACAAAGTATGTGATAAGGTGCTTCTACTGTCACTGAGGAATAATGTAATCATATTATCATTCAGATCAATACTAAAAATGCTTGCTGACAAAATAAATAAATAATTAAAAAAGAAGCACACAGATGAAGATCGGTGTCAATGTAATACCGTATATATACAGACCATTGGCGGGTATGTAAATGATTTTTAGAGGTTCATACCTCTGTGACAGATAGTACGGCCACCATGTTTATTGTTCATGTTTACTGTTGTTGCCAGGCCGGTAGGGTATATAAGGAGCGTGTACAGTTCAGCTGTTGAGTGAACACCACTCGGATTTTAGGCAAAAAACTTATTTTCTTCCTGATTGAAATTGATGAAAATCATCATATATATAATTTATGGGCATTTATTGCCATTATTTGTGATTTTATAGTGCCTAAAATGCCTGAATTGACATTACGAGCTATTTTTGCCTATTTACTAATTTTTCTTTCGAGTATCAACAAAAATTTAACTCAGAAAAACAAAAATATTTTGTTAGTTTTATCTCCAAAATTAACGTGAACGTATATGTCGCTTGTTTCCTGATTGCACATAGGCTCCAGAGAGCTGTGTGTTTGCGTAAGCATTGGTAATGGCTAGATAACGATCTCCAAACCATCTTTAATTAGGCTGTGGTTACTAGATTCCCATTTCTACAACACTAGAAACATTATGTATTGTGATGTGTTACAACAAACTGGTGAGTAAAAGTAACAATATGTTGAACAATTTTCATTTTTATACTAACAATACTTTAATAATGTAATTGCTGTACATGTAGGTTTATTAAGTTTTAAATGAAAATAGGACAGGCATCATCCAACAATATCACACACCTGAAAATAGCTTCTGGTCATCGGACAGAAATTTAAATATTAATGCAAGACGGGGATTTTCCTAACGTCTGGTAGCCCCGTTATTGTGCCTATGTGTGACAACTAGGTGAAAGGTGAAGGTCGCAGGGTTTTGGCTCCTGCCATTACCCAGGATTCACGCTATTAGAGCTTCACATTCTCATCACAACCATTGGCACTAGACGGATGTGACGGGGTCAGTGCCACACTCTGGCAATTCTTTATCTTCCCACGGAGTTTCCTCCTGGTACTCATTGAATAGCAGGCTGAGTGGGCCTGGGGAGCCGTTCCAGGTGTTCAGATTCGTCTACGGCATCATCAGGGATCAAACCTCGATCATCTGGGCCGCAGTCAGGTGATTTACCACCTGAGTTATACGGTCACCAGTTCAAAACTTTTAACTAGGAAACCCGTGTGAAAATTTCACAAATACAATTAATAATAAAGTTGGTGGTTTGTAACAGGACAAAAGAAGAACTGCCTCATTTGTATCAATGGTTTATTTGTTTAGTGTAATAGATATGTAAAAAATGTTGATACTAGCGAAGTAGTTTATTAATATCCCTGTGATAAGTGCTACTGCTATACTGGCTTGACTCTGAACTATCTCATATGCGTGACTTTCACAGTTATTACTTTTGTACTTCAGGGGTCAAATTACGAAAAATTTCGTTCTTAATTTATAATGTTGCCTGAGTCGAGACTTTAATCATTTAAATGATGCCTCATTTATCGATCTCGGTAGGTATGAAGATAGATAAATGGCTCATAATAATAATAATAATAATAAAATTAAAATATCTATTTCAGATAGATATGGTTCATGATAAAAAAAATACATTATGGAAATAACGATACTTTTGCCCTTTAAGGGTCGAATTCCGAAAAATTCCTTTCTTAAAATATGACATGACGAAAGCAGATATCTTAATCTCTAAAATAATATCTGATTTCTCAATTTTGGTTAGATATCAAAGGAGATAAATGCTTGTGACAAAAAAATTTGTTATGGAAATAATTGATACTTTTGCCCTTTAAGGGTCAATTTTTGAAACAGTCCTTTCTTAAAAAAATGTTGTGACCATAGTGGAGTCCTTAATATTTAATGATACTTCATTTATCTATGTCGGTTGGATACCATGAGATATAAATTGCTCATGACACAAAAACATGTTGTATTTAATATTGATACTTTTGCCCCTTAAGGGTCGAATTCCAAAAAATTTCTATTTTAATATATGATTTCTCCAAAGTGGAGATCATAATCTTAAAATGATACTTCATTTATCAATTTCAGTTAGGAATACAGGGAGACAAATGGTTTGTGGTACAAAACACTGCATTTTAGAAATGTTAACATTTTTGTCCTTTCAGGGTTGCACTTAGAAAAAATACTTTCTTAAAATATGACGTGACCAAAGCGGATACCTTTTCAGCGAGGTATCAAGGGAGACAATGGCTTGTGACAAAAAAACACTTTGCAGAAATAATATATATGATTTGATATTATAAAAAGACTGTGCAGTTATATCAAAATAACAAAACATCTGGAAAATCACATTGATAATACTAGATTGCTAGACAATCTAAATCGCAAAAATGAATTTTAAATATATAGATTGTGTGATTAGGTTGTTCAAAATAAATGCATGGTTGTGTTTGGTTAATAGTTTAACAATCTGAAAATTGTGGACTTTACAATCAGGAGATGTTGGCACAACTATATGCATTGTAAATTTAACTATCTGTTTATAAATAATACAATAAAAACCATATACGTACAGTAATTATTAATATATAATAAAAAATTGTGCATATAAACATATGAATTTTTGTATCTATAAATAAATATCCAACAGCTGCTATGATAGAAAACTGAGGGGAAGGGAGGGTGTTGAGATACTTATGGATGGAGAAGTTACTGAGGATTTGAAAATGGCAAGATTTTAAGTAATTGGTTTAGTGAGAGCATTAGAGACAATGAATCAGAAACAGGAGGGTCTAAATCAGAGAACGAGTGTAAAAACACAATTAGAAATGAGCAGACCAAGAAATTTGAAATTCATCCTAAGGATATAATGAAGGAAATAAGAAAGCTGAAAAACATAAAGGGACTGGTGTAGATAATATTACTATAGATATCTTAAAGATAGCTGGCTGTGACATTTTACCTGTGTAGGTAATATTACTACAAATTTATTAAAGATTGTGGGATAGGATATTGTACCTTACCTTAAAACTTCGTTTAAAATGAGTTTGGAGACTTGCTGCTTACCAAAGGATTGGAAAAGACCGATAGTAGTACCAGTTCATAAAGGAAGCGTTAAAAATATGGTGATAATTCCTGGCCAATTAGTTTGTCATCAGTGATGGTCAGAATGATTGAGAGATTGATATGCAACTATATAAGAAATGTCTGTGAAGAACTAAACTAGTTTTCAGATCGAAAACATAGCTTTAGGCAAGGATATTCATTTGAATCTCAAATAGTGGGCTATATGCAAGATATTTCAAATGAATTTGAAATGGGAGGCCAAGTTGATAGTGTGGCACTAGATCTTTCTAAGGCATTTGACAGAGTGAGCCATAAAATAGTTTTAAATAAACTGAAATGTATTGAATTGGATGAAAAAGTTACTTGCTAGGCACAGGAATTCTTAAAAGTCAGAAAGCAAAGGGTTAGAGTAGGAAATACATTATCAAGAGAAGTGGAAGTAAATATGGGAGTTGCTGTTCATTACTCTAATGAATGACTGTGTTACGGTCAGAATCTAGGTATTTTGCAAATGATACAATGGTATACAATAGGATAAAAACAGGTGAAGACTGAACAGTTGCAGGATGATCTGGATAGAATATCTAAATGGGTAGGTCAGCATGGAATGAAGATAAATGCCAAGAAGAGTCGGCTTATAAGATACAAAGATAAATAGATCTAAAGGTTAATTATGATTACAGAGTGGGGTCAGATTTGCTTGATGAAGTGTAAATTCTTTGCATAACGTTTGATAAACTCAATTGGGCAGGTGGTAGAAAAAGTTTACAAAATCGTTCATTTGCTGAAGAGGGTGATGAGAGGATGTAACGGAGAAGTTAGGGAGTTGGGTTACAAAACTTTGGTCAGATCATTTGTTGAATATGGTGGTGTAGTTTGGGACCACATTTTGGAGATCAAATACAGGAGTTGGAAGGTGTGCAAAGAAGAGCAGCTAGATTTGTTTGTGGAAATTATCGCAGGACCCAGTCAGTAACTGATATGATACAGGAGCTGGATTGGGACTCATTGGAGGAAAGGAGGAGGGTGAAGAGAGTGCTGTAAATGTGCAAATTACTACCGGAGTATTAGCTCCATCGCAATTAAACTTTATTCAGATGACAACAAGTTTTTTAATTACTTAAGAATGTCTAAATCGTCTTTCTTTTAATCATTGTACTTAGTAAAGGTTGATATTACCATGAAAGATACGAAAATGAGAAATTCTTCTTGCTTTACCCCTTTGCCTTCTCTACACTTTCACTTCCATTCATTTCCACAGTGACATTCTGTAGTTCACTGGACATATTCAACTACACAATTCGCATACAATGCGAGGATAACAGCAAAGTGACTGCTCGTTTGTGCGAGTGGCTGGCTGGCGGCGCCACCAGAATCCTGGTTGCGTCGCCAACAGACACACCAGTGCCGCAGCTGGTTGCGCCGCCAAGTCGCCTAGTGTAATAGGGCCCTAAGACAAGCAGAATCATCATCTTCCCATTTAACAGTGAATCAGCAGGTGTTGTGACTAGCAATACCCACCAGCAGTCTTAGAAGACAGGCCTGGAAACTTCAGTTACGTTCCTATATGGTAGTCGTTGTCGGTTTTAAATTTACTGGTCGCGTCGCCCTGTTAGTTTTTCATTATTTGCTTTGCGTGATAAGTGCATGTGTTGGAATCACGTTGACTCTGAGTGCAATAACCGTCGTTTGTTTTAAATTTATCTGTTTTATTTTATCTTTAGTCTCTTAATATCTGCTGTAGATAGGATTCGTAGAACTTACATGTATCACTGCTGTAGTTCTTTTTACATAGTGAGTAGAGTTGTATGGGAGCGCGCGGGGTTGCCTTTTCCATTTTAAAAAGCTACTAGTGTTGTGAAGGGATTTTGGTTGCTGTATGAAAACGAGGGTTGAGGTTGTGACACCGTGATTTCCTACCAATCAAGTTTATTACTTAAACTAACTGTATATTCTAATGAGATAGTAGGTGAAGATCAGTTTGGGTTTATGAAAAATCGTGGTACAAGGGAAGCAATTCTGTCTTTAAGATTAATACTTGAAGGGCGGATCAAGAAGAACAAAGATACTTTTATGGCATAGGTGATTTAGAAAAGCTTTTGATAATGTTAGATGGGACAAGATGTTCAAAATTTTAAAGAAGTCAGGTCTAATGTATCGAGACAGAAGAATACTCTATAAACTATATAAGAATCAAATGGCTATAATAAAAGTAGAGAATCACGAGAGACATGCATCAGTTAAAAAGGGTGCGAGACAAGGTTATAGTCTATCCTCATTAATATTCAACTTGTATGTAGAAGAAGCCATGAAGAAAGTCAAAGAAAAATTTCCATGTGGCATAAGTTTTCTGGGAGAAAAAATCAGTATGCTACGATTTGCTGATGACATTGTCTTGTTAGCAGAGAGGGCTGAGGATATTGAGAAGTTACTGAATGGCATGAACAAAATACTGAAGGAAGATTTTGGACTGAATATAAATCAAAGCAAGACAAAAGTGATGAAATGTAGCAGATATGATACCAATATTATTAATAGATTAAATTTAAAAATTGGATCGGATGTAATAGGAGAAGTAAGTGAATTCTGTTACATGGGAAGTAAAATTACAACCGATGGCCGAAGCAGGAATGATGTTAAAAGCAGAATAGCACTAGCAAAAAGAGCCTTCATGAAAAAAAGAAACCTTTTAGTTTCAAATATTGATCTAGGAATTAGAAAGAGCTTTTTAAAACTATTTGTGTGGAGCACAGCACTTTATGGTAGCGAAACATGGACTTTAGGAATACCGGAAATAAGGAAAATTGAAGCATTTGAAATGTAGTGCTACAGAAGAATGCTGAAAATTAAGTGGACAGACAAAGTAAGAAATGAATGAGTTTTGGAAATGATGGGTGAGAAAAGAAGTTTACGGAAGAAGCTTACAGAAAGAAGAGACAGGCTGGTAGGTCATATTTTGAGACATGATGGATTGGTTAATTTGTTAGTGGAGGGAACAGTCGAAGGTAAGAACTGTAGAGGAAGACAGAGATTAGAATATACGAAGCAGATAATTGAGGCCGTGGGTTGTAAGGGGTATGTAGAAATGAAGAGGTTAGCACAGGATAGGAAGGGATGGAGGATTGCATCAAACCAGTTGAAAGACTGAAGACAGCAAAAAAAAAAATAATAAAAAAAAAATGTACTAATGTATGTACTAAAATTTTTTATAAGACAAGGTTCAGCAATCTGTGATTTTTGTGTAATCTTTGGGGTAGTGTAAGGCAGTAACAATAAGATCTTTGGTTGTCGAGAGAAAATAAAGAGAAAAATACAGAAGTGGGGCAAGACTACAGGAAGCCTCCGTGTAAAGGCGATAATTGAAGTACTGTATGTATGGTATTAATATTAGTGAGTGATATCAATTAGTTGTATCATAAAAAGCAAAGTCAATGTAAATACACTGTGGAGATTTAATTAATGATGTTAAAGTCCGTTCTTAAGGAATAAAATGTATGTTTCGGAACATGTTGTTGACTGATTAGTAACAATAACTCCTTGCGTCTGGGCGGATGCCTTAATTAAGTTTTATACATAAATTTTAGTGAGAAGGTAGCGAATATATGCTTGTGACAAAATGAGGCCGTCTGTCCATAACATGATGTTAAAAATAAACCTTCATTACAGCTGGGTCTTTAGTGAGCAAGAGGATTAACAGAAACGTGAATCTTCAATGGTAAGGTCATGTACTGGTTTTTTTCGATCAACAATTGTGGCTGCCTAATTTCTTCTCCTTCTTTGCCCCCTTCCTTCCTCCAGGAGTAAAGTCGAATAAAAATAAAAATACTAGACACTTAAGGGAACTGTTCCATATACGAATTGGCCATGAACTCCAAACAGTTTGATGTACTGTCAGAGACTGAATCAATTCTACAGTCGTGAGCCATTGACTTGGCGACCCCTAAGGCTGTGGTTAGGCTGGCCGTCCAGTGGACGCGTACTCGCGCGAAAAATGTTCGCGCGAATACAAGCGTATTTGCGCGAACAGTATTGGCGCGAAACACCCCGTCCACTGAAAGCAGATTCGCGCGATTCTGTCGCCAGTTCTCTGTTGTTGTTTGTGTCAGAAAGAACAGTAGCAGTGCCTTTCTCTCAGTTGTTGGAATTATACGCATTGGAATCAACAATTATAGCAAGAAGAAGAACTGCAGAAAGGGTAGAGGAATTTATGAGTAATATTTTTGCCAAAAGAAAGGAGTTTACCATTTGGTTGAAATAGGGCCACTGTTTTGAGACTTCGCCTTTTCCGGATTTTTCTCCCAAATATTTTCTTTACTCTAAATGTATCCCTCAACCCTTTCCATTTCTTCTTAATGTCAGCGACTATAACAAAAGAAATAAGAACAAAAACTCCTTAGTACATACTTGTTTAGTTTTTTAATGGAGAAAGAATAAAAGTAAATACCCAAGTATACGTCCTAGATCGGCTAAATTTCTAGGCTCACATCTTCTCTTCAGCGAAACACTCAGTAAAAACCAGTGTACAGTAAAGAGATGAAAAACATATAAAAATAGTAAATTTAAATACATTGAGAATGGATGAAAGTGTTTTAAATGAACTGAATGACTGTTGTATTAAAAGCAGTACAGTGCAAGGAATATTGGTTAAAGGAATGCAATTAAGAATATTATGCGACTTGTGATGTTATGAGTAAGATTTTGAATGTTTGAAAGCGTTTTATTTTGTAAATATGTTGCTGAATGCTTCTTTATATTTTCACTTAAAACGTTTACTGACGATTTCCAGTAATGTTTGGTTTTGTCTGATTTGTATTGTTTCCGTAATTGTTGCCAGGAAGTTTCTATTTAATCACCTAATACCCATCACACCAAACCAGTAGAGATACTGATGACAGCAAGCAAAAAACAAAGCCTATAATGTGTGAAAATAATAGATATTGAACATTGCATTTTGTTTATATAAATGAATAAGTAATATAATTAATTCATTTCTGTTCCAATTTCTTCTCACGTCTTCATTTGGACATTTCTTTGGTAGTATAAGATAATTTTTGATCTTACTAATGGTCTCTTTCTAGAACAAGAGCAACCAGTTTGTCTATATCTGTCGCGCGAACTCTGTGTTCGCGCGAACAAATCCAAATATTTTTGGATCTCGTCGCCCTCGCGTAAGTTCGCGCGATTCAGGCGCTCGCAGTGGACGGAGTCACATTAAATTACCTTTGTTTGGATTGGAGCGATCTCTTCGCGCGTATTCGCGTGTATTCGCGCGAAGATTTTTCGCGCGAATTCGCGTCCACTGGACGGCCAGCCTTACACTGCAAGCGAATTCGCGCGAACAATCCTTCGCGCGAAATCGCGCTATTTCGCGCGAAGGAGAAGTGGTTACAGTGCAAGCGTATTCGCGCGAACGTAGTCGCTGGAGAAGTGGTCACGCGATTCAAAGCGGTTTTTAGAAGCTAAGTAAAATTTATCATATCATACTCGACTGGCGAAAATTCAAGAATATGGATATTGAAGAAGAATTTTATATTGCTGAAAACCCATTTTTGAAACTCTTTGCATCTGAAAAGAGGAAGAGGCAATTTTGGGTTGAATCACCATTTGAGTGAATATTTTAAACTTTTCGATGAATTAAAGAACCAGCCAATAAAGTTTTATGAATATTATCGTATGACTTATGACACATACTCATATATATTGAATGCAATAGAGGAAAAAATAACAAGGCAGTGTTACTTCAGAGAAGGTATTTCACCATCTGAAAAACTGTCAAATTTTCAGAGGAAAAGTAATTCCAAAACGCGGGTGACTAATAGGTCTACCAATATGGCATATGATGTACGAGAAACTCTTAAAGTGTATTTTAATAGTGATGTTGGTGCCATACCACAACAGTATAATATTTAATGCGGGTTGTATTAATACTTTAGTATGCATTTAGACAAGAAGTTTACATAAAAATCGCTAACTTACAGCCAACATTTAAATCAGCTGCTATTTCTTCCCATAACTTCCTTGATTTATCACGGTTATGATTAGGGTTGCCACCCGTACTTTATAATAAAGTATTGTACGTTATTTCTGGTAACTGTACTCTATACTTTGTGATAACAATAAAGTACGCGAAAATAATTTATTTCGCATGACTTGATTTTTCTGGGATTTAAAAAAGTTTGGTCATAAGAGTTTTGCGTAAAATGGTTCGTTATCTATTGGTGCCGAATCGATAAGTCCCCAGCGCCACTAGAATGCTCATTTTTAATAATTTTTGAACGCAACCGAACCTCAAATGTCAACATTATCAATGTCATTGTGGTGTCAAAACTTTGTTTTGTTTTGTGTAAAGCTGTTTGAGAGCAATAAGAATACGATTTATCGGAGATTTATGATACAGTAAATCATGGACAAGGACAACATCAGTAAATAAAGTAGGCCTACTCCATGTACACCTACAAAACGTAATTTTGACAGTGAAACGGATGAAGTAGATAATGAATATGTTACGCTGAAATTTTTTTATTATTATTTATTTGCAAAGCCTTAGAGTAGGCCTACCTAAATGAATGGTTCGATTTTAATGACACAAACTGGTTATTTATACTTGGCAATATAAACTTAAAGAGCAATGCTGAATTTGATATTGTTAACATAATAGAAAATTTAAAACTGCAAAAACTTAATATAGATATGGATTATCTTTATGGAGAAATAGCTTTATTAAACAAACTTTATGATCAGGTATATAGTTCTAAAGGTTTTCCGGAATTATCTACTGCACAAAAATATCAGCAAGTATTTAATAAGACTGATGGTAATTTTGCAAACTTGTATAAAGCAATTTCATTTTTACTGTCTATTCCCGCCATTCACAGAGAGTTTTCTGTAATGAATTGCAAATGGTGAGACTAAAGAAACACAGCGTCTCCGAATCTGATAAAAAACGAATTGCTTATTTACTTTAACTTAAATATAGACTGTTAAGATGTTGTGCAATTGTTTAGCAGTTTGATAAAACTTGCGAAAAGAAATAAAAATATATTTTTAAACATAATAATAAACAAAAATAAATTGTACTTTATTTTACCACTGTGTACTTTTTTTTCCTTACCTTTAATAACTAATGTACTTTATTTTAAGTAAAAAAAAGGTAGCAAGTTATGATATCCTTTATGATCCTGATCCCACAGTATTCTTCTTTCAAACACCAAACCTTATATTTTTTTCACAATCCAGGAGCGGATCCAGGGGGGGGGGGGGCTAGGGGGCTCAAGCCTCCCCCCGAAAGTATCTGGGTCCACCTCCGATATTGTAATTTTGAGACTACGGATTCGAGGCCCGAGGAGGCTATAAAGACTACCCCATGGCCAACTCAAGCCCCCCCAAAACCAAAATCCAAGGCAAGCCCTCTAAATCAAAATTCACTCAAGCCAAGCCCCCCCCCCCAACCAAAATCCTGGATTCGCCCCTGTTACAATCCATAATAATACGTAAAACAACTGAAATAACCAAAGGATGGATTCACGCGAAATAAAACCTCTTCCAACTATACGGAATCTACAGCACTTGCCTCAGCCTACAATGGAATCGCTCCATTCGCGCGAAAAAAACAAACCCGTTTGAACTTCCAGCGACAACAAGCGATTCGCTCGACCAATTCGCTTTTACTGTAACCACCTGCCTTTGTTTGTACGTGTTTGTTTATAATAGCGATTTCGCGCGAAATCGCGCTATTTCGCGCGAAGGATTGTTCGCGCGAATTCGCTTGCAGTGTAACCACAGCCTAACCCGGCCGCTAGCTGTTTAAGCGCCCTTGTGCAAAATCGTGCTTGAAAGGCGGCATACTTATTTCGCGGACGACCTTTTTTGTCGATCGCTCGATTTGCCCCCCCCCCCCCCCCCCACTCACTGGATATGCCGCCCGAGTGCGGGGTACGCCTTGCCCTCAACTCCCATATTGCACTTGTCGACTAGGTTTTCTTCACAAGTAATATGATTAGTAAATCTCATGGATTTTTTTTTATAGTGCATTCAGATATGTAGTCAGAATTTTTCCATCAGGCACAGTTTTTTTGTGACAGCTATTTTTTTTTAAATTTGATTTTAGCATTCTCTTTATCTTGTCATAGGATCCTTTACCTTATAATGTAGCGTTTTTATTCAAGCTGTATTTAAGGAAATTGTATGTAATATCATGCTGAAGCACCAAAAGACATGACTGTGCAGTTTTATTCATGTTGTGGCATACCCAGACCTGTTAATCTGGCATTGTGACGTGTCATTGTTGTGCTGACTGTGAGGTTGTTAGCACTAATATCACTAGTGAAATATTTCCTTTTTCTGTTTAGAAGTGTATTGTGTACGTTGTGTTGTAGACTTTTATTTTTTTAATCATGCCGCGGAACTATGTAATCATGCAGCTAATTTCTGTTATATTTGTGGTGAGCTGACATTCAAGTCCCAGAGGCGAAATTTTACGCAACTTGTGAAACAGTGTCATGAACTTTACTTTGGCTGTCAAGTGCGTGATTTTGATAAGAGCTGGGCTCCATATGTATGCTAACTTTCGTGTGTTAGACTGTTGACTAGGTGGAAAAATGGTACAAATCATATGCCATTTACAATTCCCATGATTTGGATAGAACCGAAGGACCATCCAACTGATTGTTGTTTTTGTTTAACAAATATTAAAGTAATCACATCAAAACATAGGTAAATATTTTTAAAAAAATCACATCTAAATCAAAAGATACAGTTAAGTATCCAAATTTGTAATCTGCAATGAGGCCTGTCTTACACAATGAAGATTTCCCGGTACAAGTATATACAGATAAGACCTTAACTAGTTACTCTGATTCTGACCAGTACAAACTGTAAATGATTCGGATGATCGTGATTATGGAAATGATCTTACATAATGTGAAGGCAGTAGCTGTTCATCAGAACTATATTTTCCCCACCAACTTTAATGACCTGATTCATTATCTAAACCTGTCTAAACTGCAAGCTGAAGTTTTAACTTCCAGAATCAAAGGCTAAAACCTACTCCAAAAAGATGTAAGAATATGTAGTTATCGTATCCGCCATAGTAATTTTAAAAACTGCTTTTCTGAAGAAAATGGTATTATGTTTTGCAATGATGTTTGTTCTGTGGTGGAAACTCTTTAGCATCAACACCGGCCAGATGAGTGGCGATTGTTCATATACTGCCCTTAAGATAGTTTGAAGGCTGTCCTGCTACATACTGGCAATGAAATTCCGTCAATACCTGTAGCGCATGCCGCTGATATGAAAGAGACATAAAAAATTGTAATGTATCACTACACCACATAGTAATATTTGCGATGCTGGGCTCCTGGCTCGCACAGGTGGACAATTCAAACAAAGGGTGACAGGGCTGCTGTGATATGCGACCTTGAGGCAGATAGCCGATGAGCCGTTAGGATGTAGAGGGGAGAGTACAGTAGACGGCCAGCTGTGTGGTTGTGTGCGTCGCTAGCCGACGGGAGAGAACATGATGTGCGGCGATGTGTGGCGATGTGTGGTGATCTATGTTATATGTCGTCATCGGAGTGGATGACGCTATCCGACGGCCAGTAGATGGATCATCGCCTAGGAATACTACTGCAAGCAGACTTGGCGCCTTCTGCAAAATGGAAGCTGATGAAGTACCACGTGAGACCTGTCTGGTCTTGAAGAAGGCCAAGCCGGGTCTTGAAGAAGGCCAAGCCACCTAACAACAACATCATAATGACAGAGCGTAAATCAATAAATGCTTTACGCCGCCGAGATGACATAGTGGTTCTACCTGCGGATAAGGGAAACGCGACTGTTCTCCTTTCCACGGAATAATATGACGAAAAGGTGATGAGGCTCCTAGATGATGCTTCTTACATACCGTTGGACGCCGACCCTACCGCAAAAGTTGTGAGGAAGACGATGACTCTCATCAAGAAGGCCGAACTACCGGAAGAGGTGACCAGGAGAATCAAGCCACGCGCCGCAAGACCACCGAGACTGTATGGCTTGCCCAAAGTCCATAAGCAGGGTGTACCATTAAGGCTTATCGTCAGTGCCATTGGGGCACCAACTTACCAACTTGCCAAGTATCTGACAATCCTTCTGAGCCCCTTTGTGGGTCGTTGCTGTCATCACGTCAGGAACTCGACGGAATTTGTGAATACCATCCAGTACTTAAAGGTTTCAGATACTGACATACTGGTCAGCTTTGACTTGGTATCGCTCTTCATCCGCGTACCGGTAAGGGACGCACTTGACCTGATACGCCGTGATTTTGAACCGGCCATCGCTGACCTCTTTGAATACGTTCTTACTTCCACCTACTTTATGTATGGTGGGAGGTACTTTGAACAATCCGACGGAGTGGCTATGGGGTCACCACTCTCTCCGGCAGTAGCAAACCGCTACATGGAAGATTTTGAAGAAAGGGCACTAGAGCGTGCCACCCTCTTTCTTCTACCGCTATGTGGATGATACTTTCGCTGTGGCATTGAAGCGTTGGAAGAATTCCTCCACCATCTCAACGGAATCCATCCTAATATTCGCTTTACAATGGAAATAGAGAAGGACGGGTGCCTCCCATTCCTGGATATCCTGATAAAGCGGAAACCCGATGGTACTTTGTCACACAGCGTATACCGCAAGCCGACCCACACTGAGTGCTACTTGGGTGCAGCCAGCTTCCATCATCCGGCACAACGCAACGCTGTATTGGCCACACTGGTACATAGAGCGAGAGCTATCTCCGACCGCGAACACCTGCCGATGGAAATGAAACATCTTAAGACCGTCTTCGAACAGAACGGATATTCTCGGCGGCAGATAGAGTGTGCCTTTACTCAGAAGCCACCAAGACCACCGTCAGAGCAAGAAGAAGCACCAAAAACTCTTGCTTTTCTTCCATATGCGGGGAACACATCGGGAAAAACTGGAAGACTCCTGGCGCGGTATGGAATTAAAAGTATCTTCCGGCCTCCCGCCAAGATACGTAATATGCTACGGTCGGTAAAAGATGACTTAGGCCTGAGGACACCTGGGATTTATTCCATACCGTGTGAATGCGGTAAAGTGTATATTGGTCAGACCATCAGAACGATCGAAGAGCGCCTTATCGAACACAAACAACACCTGAGGCTGATGCAACTGGACAAGTCTGCGACAGCCGAGCATGCCTTCGACGAAGAACACAAGATAGAGTTCGATAAAACGGCAGTGCTGGCCAGGTCCTCTTCTTTCTGGGACTCGGTCATAAACGAGGCGTTGGAGATCCGGCTTAATAACAACAACATAAATAGGGACGGCGGGCTCTTTCTGAGCGAAGCCTGGAAACCTATCATTAGTGATCTCCGACGCGAGCGTAGCAGATCCTCACACACACACACACACGGCATCGTCACTGCCTTAGGTTACAGGCAGGTGGAGGGTGGAGTACATGTCCGTGGACATTGCCTCCAACGTCACGATGGAGTTACAATTCTCTTAACTATCGGTGTGTCTTCTTGTTGGGTGTCAGTTTGCTAGGAGACTGAGTGGTCTTCTATGCCTGTCGTCGCCATTGTTGTAGCGTCCAAGCGAGTTAACCGCCGGGTTGTTGCATTGTCTGGTGTTTTTATAAAATGTTTCTGCCAGCTGGCGGAATCTGTCCTTCAATTTAGGTATGCCGGCGGCGTCGTGGAGTGCATCCGTGGGGAACCGGCACGGTAGGTGGAGGGCTCTCTTTAGGGCCCTATTTTGAATAACCTGGAGCTTTCTGATTTGTCTGTCACTGGCGTATGCCCACACAGGACATGCATACTCCATAATGGGGCGTATGAGTGATGTGTATATCTTGACTCCAGTAGAAGGGGCAAGCTTGCTGTCCTTATTTAGAGGCCCTGCTATTATCACAATACTCAGACAGCCATGTGGTATGTGCGGTAGTGTCGGGGCCGTTTGGAGAAGTATATGTGATAAGTGCATATTTTCAATATGGTCAGCCTATTGAGCCATATATTGACAAAGTGGAAAGAATAGTAAGTGGCCTAAGAGGAAAACACATAATAATAAATGCAGACGTGAATGCCGCATCCTTGATGTGGCATTCAAGAGTCCCGAATGAAAGAGGAGAAGTATTGGTGGAATTTATTAACCAATATGCACTAGTTGTGTTGAATAAAAGAACGGAAATCACTACCTACTCATCTGCAAGTGGGGACACGAATATTGTCATAACACTATGCACACCCTCTTTGCAGACAAGAATAACCGAGTGGGATCTTCACTGTGGGTGGACAACATGTGACCGAAGATGTATCACGTTCAAGATGCTAGTGTCCACCCCAATACAGAACTACATGATCGCAGAACGGTATAATGTTAAAGCCACAAGATGGCGTGCTTTCGATGCTCTGGCAACAGCCAAGTTCCAAAACATAGAAGAATACCGTCAGCTAAGT
>JARYHS010015097.1:0-16000 GCA_031002005.1 Vandiemenella viatica
GCTAATGACCCCGTCGTCGACGCGCCCTAAAATCCTAATAACAACAACAAAACAAAACTCTCCGGCTCCTGTGATAATCCAATATAAAGAAGATTACCGTTCACTATACTGCCTCCTAAAGAATACTCTCAAATCTGCCTTTGAAGTCAAACCAGCTGGCAGAGACCTATACAAAGTTATCACCAAGTCAACAGAAGGCTACATTGAAGTGACTAACCTCATCTCGACTAAATGAATACCTAATTATATATTTCCTACTGAAGCCGACAAGACAATAAAGGTTGTCTTGAGATGCATGCCCTTCAACATGCACCCAGACAACATTAAAGAGGAACTAGAAGACTGCAACATCGTGCCTAGAACAGTTGTTCGCCTCCGCTCTCCAAAAACTCATCAGGAGGTTCCGCTTTACCTGATTGTCCTCCGCGACACTCTGGAGAACAGGGCCATATACAAGCTCACTTTCTTATGTGCCCTAAAAATAACCGTAGAGAAACTTAGAAGCACCAGGGGCCCGCCTCAATGCTTCAAATGCCAGGCCGTTGGACACGTCTCGAGGCATTGTATCATGCCTCCTAAGTGCGTAAAGTGTTCCGGAGATCATGCCTCAAGTGAATGTGCCACCAAAATAGGTGAGCACCCACCAAAATGCGCAAACTGCAGTGGCTCTCACGTAGCAAGCTACCGGAAGTGCCCTGCATTCAGCAAATACACAGAACGGCAAAAGCAGCACAATGCTGCACAAGCTGCTTTAAGGAAGAAGAAGAGGGAGGGAGAGGAAACAGAAACCACAGCTTCGGCAAAAGGCGTGGATGCTGACATACAACCGACACATCACCCCGCACCTCAGCAGGCAAAGCGCACCAACTACGCGGCAGCGTTATCTGGTCGGCAGCAAACTGACCCCTACGCTACTGCAACCAACAACAACATCAGCGAAACCAATGAATCAGATGTACCATCCCACATTCAAAGCGATGAACCACAGCAGCAGCAACAGCATCACCAACAGCAACAACATCAACAAGCAGACAACGTAATGCTGCAAAATGTAATACAAATAATGACACAAACCATGAACACCATGAATGCCATGCTCGCAGACATTCGTGCCATGAATGCCACAATCTTAGATATTCCGCGACAGGTATCTCCCGCAGTACAGACAGCGGTCCAAGCCGCATATAATGGCACCCCATCCAACAACCATGGCAACTAAAATAGATGATTTAGTGATCTGCACATGGAATGCCAATGGCCTCTTGAGGCAATTAGGCGAATTAAGGGAATTCCTGCGAGATGAACAAATCGATGTATGTTTGGTCAATGAAACCCACCTTAAACCAGGCTTAAAAGCTGCCGCACCAAATTACGCCTGTTACCGCAACGACAGACCGACAGCAGGGGGTGGTACCGCTATCTACATTAAAAACACCCCGAAACATCACCAAGTCACCCTACCTCCACTATCTACCATAGAAGCCACGGGTATCACCATGGAAACCTCAGCAGGAAAAATGCTCATCATCCCCACGGGCTGGTAAACTAGGCGGAAGTGGAAACTCTACTAAGACTACCAGGTAATATCATGATAGCAGGCGACCTCAACGCCAAGCATACAGCTTGGAACTCAAGGCTTACCAACATCAATGGCCGGCGTCTACTACGAACTATTGAAAGCAATGATGCGGTAGCATGGGGCCCAACCGAGCCCACATTCTTCAGAGGAAGAGTTATCACAGATGTCCTTGATATTGGAATCACAAAGGGTCTAAGGCACAACATTGCTGTCAGTACCAAAACAGCCCTTTCTTCTGATCATGTCCCAGTGATCTTTTATTTGGAGGTGGGTGCACCACTACGGAAGAATAAACACGCCAGAGACCTAATGCGTACCAACTGGGATGCTTTCCCAGCATTTCTTTCGGAACACATCACTAACATCCCGTCCCCGGTTGAAGTCGGCGCTTGTGCTGCGACATCAGCTCTTACTGACCTCATTAACTCCGCAGATGACCACGCAACTCCGCCTCCCAGAGTACAACCAGTACGCTCAAAACAACTGCCACCAGATATCCGGCGCACTATAACCCTCAAAAACCGGCTTACGACGGAGTGGCAAGAGACTAGAGACCCGGCCACGAAAAGGGTAGTAAATCGCCTACAGCGTGAGATTACAGCTGAGGTCAACAAACACCGCATACGAGATTGGGAAGGCCTTGTAGCAACCCTATCAGTCGAAGATGGTACAGTCTGGAAATCCACCAGGCGAATCCTTCAGCAAAAACAAAAAATGCCACCTCTAACCGTTAGGAACATTGTTATCGCTGATCCAACAGCCAAGGCGGACCCTCTAGCCGAAGCTTTTTAAGAGAACTTCCATCCAATTGAAGACCCCCGAGATGACAACCATATTGAAACAGTCAAGCAAGAACTAGAGATTCATCTAAATCCAGTTAGACCCACAGAAGCAACCATTGAACCTGCCAGCATAGAAGAAGTTACCAACTTGCTCCAACACGTCACCACTAATAAACCCACCGGTCATGATACTAACTTTGACCCTCGGTTTCAGCTGACGAAGAGTCGCTGCCGAGAGGCGCCCGCTGTGCTTTCGATTCGTCGAATACAGAGGCCTACAACTGCCCATTTACATCTTGGGAGCTGGAGTCAGCGTTAAACAGCGCAAACGACACTGCTCCAGGGCCTGATCTGATCCAGTACCAGATGCTGAGGCATCTCAGTAAGGATGCTAAAAAGTACCTTCTAGATATTTTTAACGACATTTGGACCGTAGGACACTTCCCCGACTCGTGGAAAGAAGCAACATTAATTCCCATTTTAAAACCTGGCAAGGACAAATTGTTGCCAGGTAGTTATCGTAGTATCGCCTTGACTAGCTGCGTGGGGAAGACACTGGAGAGGATGGTGAATCGCCGCCTCGTCTGGTGTCTTGAATCCCGTAATCTCCTTAGCCGCTTTCAGTGTGGATTCAGGAAGTTCCGTTCCACCTTGGACAACCTGATCCTACTGGAGGCGGCAATACAGGATGCGTTCATCCGCAGCCAACACCTTGTGGGTGTTTTTTTCGATCTTGAAAAGGCCTACGATACTACCTGGCGGCATGTTATTTTAAAACAATTACATGAATGGGGTTTTAGGGGTAACCTGCCCCGTTTTTTAAAATCATTTTTATCTGGTCGTTGCTTCCGGTACCGAGTCGGTAGTGAAGTGTCTGATATTTTTATTCAGGAAAACGGCGTTCCTCAGGGATCAGTTTTAAGCGTGTCCCTTTTCGCCATAGCGATTAACAGTATATCACTCGTCATAAGGAGTCCCTTACGGTTCTCCTTATATATGGACGACTTTTTAATTTTTATTGCATCGTCCAGCCTGAGAAGCGCTGAGCGGCAGTTGCAACTCGCGTTAAACAGGCTCGACGAATGGTCAGTGCATACCGGTTTTCGTTTCTCTGCTGAGAAAACCCGGTGTGTACTTTTTACTCGTAGCAGAAGTCTTTTAGCAGAACCACACCTTACCCTGAGGAACACCGATTTACAAATTACTGATACTGTTCGTTTTCTGGGCCTCATTTTAGACGCAAGGCTCAGCTGGCTGCCACATCTTAAAGATGTAAAAGCCAGAGCCTTGAAAGCTTTAAACGTTTTAAAATGTCTCTGTGGCAGGTTCGTGGGGTGCCGACCGCTCCTGCCTGCTACAGTTTTATCGAGCCTTTGTACGGTCGCGGTTGGAATACGGGTGCATTGTTTACAGTTCGGCACGGGACAGCTATCTTCGGATGTTAGAAAGTGTCCACCATGCTGAAATTCGACTCGCCACGGGTGCCTATCGCACCAGCCCAATACCCAGCATTTGTGCTGAGTCTGGCGAGCCGCCGCTTTCCATCCGGCAGGCATCTCCTCATGGTGCGACACTACGTACACGTTGCCACAACTCCAGGCAGTCCCGTGTACGATATAGTGCTACATCCCAACTACGACCGGCTCTATGCTAACAGGCATAGAGCCACAAAACCGTTCAGCTACCGTACAAAGGCTATTTTTGAACAATATGGATTCGAGTTTCCCACTTTTTATTACCAGGGTTGGAGTAAATCTCCTCCCTGGCTTTTAAAGAGGCCCAGAACGATTTTAGAAATGTCAAGCTTTAACAAGCTGTCTACCGCCGACAGTGCTTTTACCAGATTTTTTAGTGACATTTTAAACCAGTATCAGGATTTTACCCCGGTGTATACGGATGGGTCTAAGCAGGCTAACAGTGTAGGATGTTCAGTAGTGTTCCCCCGAGCGACTTATAAATACATGCTGGATAGCAGGTGCAGTGTTTACACTGCGGAGTGCTATGCCCTGCTAAAGTCGCTCCAGCATATGAAGGCACGCAGTGATATGAAGTACCTCATATGATGTGATTCCCTGAGTTGTATTCAGGCGTTAGCAACTATGTACCCAGCAGACCGTCTAGTCCAGGACATCCAGGACGCCCTCCTTTCCCTCCAGTCCTGTGGGAAGGAGGTCGTATTCTGCTGGGTACCTGGTCATGTGGGAATCAGGGGGAACGAGGCAGCTGATGAAGCTGCCAAGTTAGCCTGCAACAAGGTCAGAATTGACTTTGATCCGGTCCCGAAAGTCTGACCTTGCCTCGGCGGGGAAAAGATTGGTTTTCGAAGTTTGGCAGATGCAGTGGCTGGAGGTCGAGCATAATAAGCTCCGGCTGGTCAAACCGACCGTTCAGCCGTGGAGCAGCTCCTTCCAGCGGGCGAGGAGGGACGAGGTTCTCCTTACTCGCCTCCGTATAGGGCACTGTCCTCTGACGCACAGCTTTCTTCTCCGCCGGGAGGACCCTCCGGAATGTGATACTTGTGGTGTACCTTTGACGGTACGCCACATTTTAACCGAATGTGTATTGTTTTTAGATGTAAGGTCAGACGTTGGCTTAGCCAACGACCTGTCCCTTATTTTAAACGATGACGGTGACAACGTGGCTAAGGTTTTAAAGTTTTGTTTCTTGGCCGGTCTAATCCCAAAAATTTTGGGTAGATTGGCCTAGGTTTTTAATTGGATTGGTGGCCATTTACAACCACCAATCCAAGTACAGTTTTTCCTTATGACACTGCTTATATGGCTGGCCCTTTTACAGCCAGCCAGCTAACTTGTTTTTTAAACTGGTTGGCCCTTTTACAGCCAACCAGTTAATGTATGTATTTTTATATTTTACTGCCTTGTTTCAGTTTTATATCTTATGTAGCCATCTGTGTGGACGACCTCTTTACAGTCGGCCATGCAGACGGTATTTTAGTTAGTAGGTTAGTATTTTAATGTGCTGTCTCTGTGGCCGACCCCTTTACAGTCGGCCACAAGGAGGCTGTCCTGCTCCTTAAGTCTGAGAGGCTCGGGGAGTTAGCAGTAAAATGCGAACCCCATAAAACTCTGAATTCAAGCAAAGGCGTGATCACCTGCCGGGATCTAATTGATTTAGAGTCCGAGGTACTCCTTAAGGAGTGGGCATCCGAACATGTGTTCGAGGTTCGTCAGATAAAGCGAAGGGTAAACGGCAGTCTTGAGAAGACGGCCACCTTCGTCCTGACGTTCGACACTCCAACGTTGCCCAAAGACATCAAAGCAGGGTATTTAAAACTTAGTGTACGCCCGAATGTACTGGACCCCATGCGCTGCTTCAAGTGCCAGAGATTCGGTCATACGACGGCGACCTGCAAGGGCAACCCCACCTGTGGGAAATGTGGAAAGGCTGCACACGAGCCAGGTATTAGTTGTACCCTCCCACAGGTGTGTGTAAACTGCTCCGGGGCACATCCAGCCTGGAGCAGAGAGTGTCGATTGTATCTTGAAGAGAAAAAGATACAGGAGTTAAAAACAAAAGAGCGAATCCCTTACGGCGAAGCGAAGAAGCGGTACAAGGCGCTAGCACCACCAATCTTTGCTAGCAGCTTCGCTAAGACTCTTTCAACTCCCGTCAGGAAAGAAAGTGTTGCCACCCAGACGACAGTTGCAGACATGGGCACAAGTACAACATGCTCATGTCAATGCAATTGTGGCGCCAATGCCACAAAGGTCATAACACCTAGGCCCTCTGACGTCGGCAGCAACACTTTTGTAAACCCGACCACAAATGCAACAGGTTCAGCAAGTCCACCAGTGAAAGCACAGTCATCTGCTGCAAAGGTTTCAACTGTTAGTACTTCTGCAACAGCAGAAGTAGCGCCTGTAAATGATGTAGCATCCACATCAGAAACAGCATCGGCAACGCCATCTGCCGGCAACGGATGGCAGACAGTGCAAACGGTTCGGGGTCCGAAATTCAAACATACGGATCCCAGTATGTTTGTCAAGTCCCCTTCATCTTCTCCCCCCAGGGCACAGACTGGCGGGGAAGGAAGGGGGCGAAGGCCTCGGCGGAAGAAAGAACCGCCAGACACCGAGGCCTTACAAAATGCATATTTGTCTTCGGACCCCGAAGACATTCATATGCTGGTGGACGAACCTGGTTCCGTTCGTCAGCTACCATCATCGGAGGACCCACCCGATCCGGGGCGGGTGATTTTAAATAGTTAGAATGGCTCCCATACTTCAGTGGAACGTAAACGGTTTTCAGGCTCACAAAGAGGAAGTCCACCTCTTAGCATGGTCTAATCCATTGTGTCTCTGTATTCAAGAGACACATTTTAGACCACTACATCAACCAGTGCTAAGTGGGTACGACATTTATAGAAAGGACGATACCGAGGGTGATCGAGCGAAGGGAGGAGTGGCTGTGTTTGTTCGCAACACTGTCCACTCCGAGCCAGTTGCTCTCACCTCCCATCTACAAGCAGTAGCGGTGAAAATACATGGTCCAATCCAACTGACCGTATGCTCTCTCTACCTGCCACCCAGTGTGTCAGTCGGCTACGACGACCTGGTTGGCATCGTACGACAACTCACTCGGCCCTTTCTCCTTTTGGGAGATTTCAACGCCCACAGTGCGTTGTGGGGTTCTACCACCGATTGCCCCAGGGGCCGAGTAGTTGGTAGATTGATAGAGCAGGAGGAAATTTGTATCCTGAATACAGGGCAAATGACTCATTTCACCACTGCTTCCGGATCGTCCTCTGCCATAGACCTTTCATTGTGCTTCCCCTCAGTCGCGGACTCCGTGCATTGGGAGGTGGATCGCGACCTTCATGGAAGTGACCACTTCCCAATATGGATGCACGTAGTGTTTGAAAGCGGAGGAGGGAATAACCGACGCAAATGGAACGTCAGTGGTGCAGATTGGCAGCTCTTCTGCCGTTCTGTACTACTGCATCCCTGTGGCAGTATACAGGAGAAGGTGAATCACTTGACAGAAGTGATTCACCGTGCAGCTGACGTCTCCATGCCGAAAATCTCCGGAATGCTGCGAAGGACGCCCGTCCCCTGGTGGAACGACGAATGTCGTTCCGCTATTCAGGGTCGTAGACGGGCGTTGCGTCATTTTAGGTTGCACCCAACTTCAGACAACCTGGCACCGTTCCGTATTGCAAGAGCAAAGGCGCGTCGTGTTATTAAGGAGAGCAAGAAAAGGTCATGGCAGACCTTTGTGAGCACAATAAATCGTTCCACACCATCAGCCAAAGTATGGGAGTCCATCCGCCGTATATCTGGAAGGTACTCCCGCCCACCAGTATCTGGATTACTGGATCAAGGACGTGTAATTACCGACGAACGAAGCATAGCGCAGCTGATGGCGGAGAATTTCGCTGCCATCACTTCATCTGCCAGTTTCGATCCTCGGTTCCAGCAACGAAGGGTTGCTGCCGAGAGACGTGTGCTGTGTTTCGATTCGTCGGATATTGAGGCCTACAACAGACCATTGTCATTTTGGGAGGTCGAGTCTGCGCTGTACAGCGCAAAAGACACTGCTCCGGGGCCTGATCTGATCCAGTACCAGATGCTGAGGCATCTTGATAAAGATGCTAAAGAGTACCTTCTGGATATTTTTAACAATATCTTGACCGGAGGACATTTCCCCGACTCGTGGAAAGAAGCAACATTGATTCCCATTTTAAAGCCTGGAAAGGATAAGCTGTTGCCAGGTAGTTATCGTAGTATCGCCCTGACAAGCTGCGTTGGGAAGACACTGGAGAGGATGGTCAATCTCCGCCTCGTCTGGTGTCTAGAATCCCGTAATCTGCTGAGCCGCTTTCAGTGTGGATTCAGGAAGTTTCGTTCCACCTTGGATAACCTGATCCTTCTGGAAGCGGGCATACATGATGCGTTCATCCGCAGCCAACATCTGGTGGGGATATTCTTCGATATTGAGAAGGCCTACGATACTACCTGGCGGCATGTTATTTGTAAACAGTTACATAACTGGGGTTTTAGGGGAAACCTACCCCGTTTTTTTAAATCATTTTTATCTGGTCGTTGCTTCCGGTACCGAGTCGGTAGTGAAGTGTCTGATCTTTTTATTCAGGAAAACGGTGTTCCTCAAGGATCAGTCTTAAGCGTAACACTCTTCGCAATTGCTATCAATAGCATTGGTGCCATCATAAGGAGTCCCATACGGTACTCCTTATATGTGGACGATTTTTTAATTTTTATTGCGTCGTCTAGCCTGAGAAGCGCTGAGCGATAGTTGGAGCTCACGTTGAACAGGCTGGACGAATGGTCAGTGCACACCGGTTTTCGTTTCTCTGCCGAGAAAACCCGGTGTGTACTTTTTACGCGTAGGAGAAATCTTTTAGCTGAGCCTCACCTTACCTTGAGGAACACCATTTTAAGTTTTACTGATTCAGTTCGTTTTCTGGGTCTCATCTTAGACAGTAGGCTAACTTGGCTTCCACATCTTAAAGATGTAAAAGCCAGAGCCTTAAAAGCTTTAAATGTTTTAAAATGTCTATGTGGCAGGTCATGGGGCGCTGATCGCTGCTGCCTGCTTCAGTTTTATAGAGCCTTTGTACGGTCGCTTTTGGAGTACGGTTCCATAGTATACGGTTCTGCACGGAACAGTTATCTACAGATACTGGATAGTGTCCACCATGCAGGAATTCGGCTCGCCACGGGTGCTTACCGCACCAGCCCGATACCCAGCATCTATGCTGAGTCTGGCGAGCTGCCGCTTTCCATCCGACGGCATCTCGTCATGGTGCGACAGTATACGTATATTGCCTCAACACCTGGCAGTCCCGTGTACGACGTAGTAATGAACCCAAATTATGAACGGCTTTATGCCAATCGGCATAGAGCGACCAGGCCGTTCAGCTACCGTACAAAGGCTATTTTAGAAGAATGTGGGTTTGATACACCTTCTTTTTATCACCAGGGTTGGAGTAAATCTCCTCCCTGGCTTTTAAAGAGACCCAGAATGATTTTAGACCTGTCATGGTACAACAAACAGTTTACCGCTGACAACGTTTTTATAAGAGTCCTTACTGATGTTTTAAACTCGCATCACGATTTTACCCCGGTATATATGGATGGGTCTAAGCAGGCTAATAGTGTAGGCTATTCAGTAGTGTTCCCCCGAGCGACTTACAAATACAAGCTGGATAGCAGGTGCAGCGTATACACCACCGAATGCTACGCCATACTAAAGTCGCTCCAGCATATGAAGGTAAGTCGTTATAAGAAATACATCATATGCTGTGATTCCCTCAGCTGTATTCAGGCTTTAGGAAACATGTACCCAGCAGACCGCATAGTCCAGGACATCCAGGACGCCCTCCATTCCCTTCAATCATCGGGAAAGGAGGTTTTATTCTGCTGGGTACCCGGCCATGTGGGAATCAGGGGGAACGAGGCAGCTGATGAAGCTGCCAAGTTAGCCTGCAACAAGGTCCGAATCGACTTTGCACCGGTCCCAAAGTCAGACCTTGCCTCGGGGGTGAAGAGATTTACCTTTGATATTTGGCAGAGGCAGTGGCTGGAAGTCGAGCATAATAAGCTCCGGCAGGTCAAGCCGACCGTTCAGCCGTGGAGCAGCTCCTTCCAGTGGGCGAGGAGGGATGAGGTTCTCCTTACCAGCCTCCGTATAGGGCACTGTCCTCTGACACATAGCTTTCTTCTCCGCCGGGAGGACCCACCGGAATGTGATGCTTGTGGCGTGCCTTTGACGGTACGCCACATTTTAACTGATTGTGTGTTGTTTTTAAACTTATGGGCAGTAGTTGGCCTAGCCAATGATCTGTCCCTTATTTTAAATAATGACAATGTGGTGAAGGTTTTATAATTTTGTAATCGGGCCGGTCTTACTCATAAAATTCTGGGTAGATTGGCCTAGTTTTTAGAATGGATTGGTGGTCTCTCTACAACCACCAATCCATATAGAGTATTGCATGAAATTGTTTTTTTTTTTTTTTGGTATGACATTTCGTATCTGGCTGGACCCTCTACAGCCAGCCAGTTTAAATATGATTTAATGTATATCAAAGCTGGTTGGCCCTTTTACAGCCAACCAGAAAGTATTGTGAGTTTTATGTTTTTTGGTTATGTTACAGCCATCGTTTTAGTGCTTTATTATTTTACTTGTTTCGCCGTCCGCATGCCGACCTCTTTACAGTCTTTCATTCGGGCGGGTTTCTAGTTTGTATTTTACTATTTTATACTGCTGTCTGAGTGGCCGACCCCTTTACAGTCGGCCATTCAGGCGGCCGTTGTGTTACGTTTTTACCACAGTGTCATTCCACGTTTTTGTTAGGGCGCTAATGACCCAGTTGTCGACGCGCCCTAAAACCCTAAAAACAACAACAACCGGAGAATATCCCAAAATCTGGAAGCATGCCGAAATTGTTCCTGTACCAAAACCTGGGAAAGACAAAAGGTCACCTAAATCATACAGGCCAATTAGCCTTTTGCCGACCCTGTCAAAAGTCTTTGAAAAGATTAACCTCAAACGGCTCCTCCATCATATCAATGCTACAAAACTCCTACCCAATGAACAGTTTGGCTTCAGAAGTCACCATTCCACTCCACAGCAACTACTTGGACTAGTGGAATCTGTAATGAGCGCCTTTGAAAATAGGGAATATTTTGCTGCGGTCTTTCTCGACGTGAGTCGTGCCTTTGACTCAGTCTGGCATGAAGGTCTCCTGTAGAAGCTCCTGATACAGGGGATACCATTGCCTCACATCAGACTTATCAAGAACTATCTGAATGGACGTACGTTCCACGTCATCACGGAGGATGCAGTTTCTTCAGTCAAGAATATCAAAGCAGGGGTGCCGTAAGGCTCCGTCCTCGGACACGTTCTTTATAATCTATATACAGCTGACATACCTAGAACGGATCAGACTGAAAGTGCGCTATATGCAGATGATACCACCCTATATGCAAAAAGCATTAGAGCCTCAAACACCGTGGCTAAGCTACAAAGAGGTTGTGACAAAATCTAGCTATGGGCAAAGAAATGGCGATTAGCGTTTAATGCTAATAAAAGCCAAGCAATAATCATAACAAGAAGAAAAGTACCCTCTCTACAGTCCATCAAAATATGGCCTCAAAACTGCATCCACATACCGCTATCACCCTTTATGGAGCTGCAATCAGACCCATTCTCGAATACGCAGCTACGGTATGGGGCAATGCTGCCCCCTCCAACATCAAGCCTCTCCAGCGCATCTAGAACCGTGCATTCAGATATGCCTTCAAGCTACCCATCGACACTCCGACAGCTCAATTACACCAGATCAGCGGATTACCAAAACTTAAGGAGCGTTTCAAGACTGCAGCAGAGAAACTCTACCAACAATGCCCAACACATGAGAACCCACTTATTCAACAACTGGGAAAGCACGTGCAGTACTATAATACAACAAGATGGCCAGTCAAACTGGCAAGTGAAGATGCCCCAGAAGAACGTTTACAGTAACAGGATTGACAAATCCAGTCAGGACAAAATAACTTGAAGCAAATACCAAGCGGACCTGGCAAATCTAGTAATGACAAATAACCTGATGACAACCTCAAGACCTGGAAGGAGATGCGCATAAGCGCAAGAACTTCCCTTCACTCTGGGACCAAAGTTTTTCCCAGAAGATTGTGCCCTGGCGAACCAGAGCGAGCGGGCCTCCACTGCCGTACCGGACCCAGCGACCAGCTAACGGTGGTGGTGACGCTGCTCACGCATCTCATCACCGCCCTGATGCCACGACTAGATCAAGAAAACATCAGACAACCGTAACAACTGATGACTTAGACAAAAAGCCATTTTAAAAAAAAGCAAAACAGACAGCAGTAGAAGATTGTAACCTGGTACTGTGAAGACAAAATGGTGCAAGCCATACAGATGACGCTGACGCTGACCATGCCAGTCGAGGCAGAGACAGTCAGCTGAGAATAACTACGAGATACCTGATGAAGACAGCAGAGTCAGCTGTCGAAACGTCGTGTTTTTACACCACCATCCGGCTGGACACCCGAGAAGATTTTGTTGAATAATATTGTTGATAAAATAATTAAAATAAAAGGTAATTTAATTTTAAAAGAGGAAGTACCAAGGGCATATCCAGGATCAGAACTAGAGGGGGGCAAGATCTGAACGGGGGGGGGGGGGGAAACTCGTATTTTTTTCGTGGAAGTGGGGTGGGGGACTGAAACATGACGATTTCTTACAAAATGAAACTAATACCTCTTGAGGAAATTATTTTTATTATTGATTAACATAGTAATCCAACCACTTAATCCAAGGACGTTCTATGTAGTTAATTAAGATTGTAACTCAATCATAGTTTTTTTTTATGTAAACATAATCGTCTCGAATTCTGAGAAAATTTTTCAATATCTTTATTTGATAAAAGCTCACGCTGTACTTTCACGAAATTTCGATGCACACTCATCAGGCACAATCTAGTCAATTATTCCTATCCCATAGTGCTTTTGAGCCATTTCTTCACTCGTCGAAGCATACTGAAGGCAACTTGATTTTTCTTCTAAGAGGGGGGGGGGGCAGCATTTAGAGTTAGATAGTTGGTAACTGATTTTATTACAAATTGTAAAAAATCAAATTGATATCACAAAAAACTCCTTCTTGATGGGGAAGAACTGAAATGATATTTGAATTCAGCATGAAAAATGCTTCTAGAATCTCATGTTTTTAGTCCTTTGAAAGAAAAAAAGTTCATTTTTGTAGACCAGTGTTACCATGCAATGCAATGTTTTTATTGCTCAAACAGGGTAACTGCTAAGAACGAACATGATGTCGCAGCGACTTAGAAGCCCACAAGCGACATAAATGTTTCATTCTCCTGTCTGATAAGTAGTCTGTTGTTCCAAAGATTGAAATTGAATAAGATACGTAGTTGTTTAACAAGTTATATACCAACTCGTGCGCTGACATTGATTGTTGATTTGTATGTCCTGCAATGTTAAATTAATAATTCCATCGATTACTAACCTCTCCCCCGTATAATCCAAATGAATATTGCACTCAGATATTGCATCCCATGAATAAAGAGATGTACGTTAATGTGCTAGAATTTAGTAAGATCTAAAGCTTAACAAGCAATTCATAACTAGAACATGCTGAGAAATTTGGATGATTTTTTTCTAAGTCACCACGTTCAAGAAAGGACAGAAAACCGCTGAAAATACTTTATTGGCTATTCAAGAAAACTACACATTGAGTATTCTTTGAATTATCTAAACCTACATTTTCTTCTAGGAGCAAGCGAACGGCAAAAGTAAGCAGGAAGACTAAATTCTAACCCCGGAATCTTAACAAAATCGCGTTGTAATATTCTCCATTATGCCCTCAGAAAACGGCCAACATAATAATTAATACATTGAGAAAATTTTGAAACTGTCTGCATGGTCGCGAAGACTATGTCTAACATTCTTTTTGAAGAAAAAGAAGCGCCAAAAAGAACAGAATAAACTTTCTCCGGCGGACGCAGTTGAAATATTTCGGTATGGCATTAATATTTGCACATCTTCAATCGGGCGCTTCTTTTTTCTTCAAGAAGAAGGTTAGACATGGTCTTCGCGACCATTCAGCCAGTTTCAAAATTTTCTCAATGTATTAATTATTATGTTAGCCGTTTTCTTAGGGGGTAGTGGAGAATCTTACAACGCGATTTTGTTAAGATTCCGGGGTTAGTAAATTATGTAGCCAACGGCAAATAGGGCTTCCAGACATCACACAGCCAAGATCCTGTTTGTACTACGTCGTTTAATTGCGGTGATCGGACGAAAACGCATTTCCAGCCTACTCAAGTAGCTGTGACTCCTACAAGGTGAGATTGTAGCGTTAGCACCTATGTTGCCGAATCAAATGACCTTAATGTTTGGATCTGCCATTCAGGAGGGTTCGAATTCGATTCCCAGTCCAGTCATCAGTATTTCGATTTTCCATCGTTTCCCTAATATCAGTCGGTATAGTTGCATCTCCTATGCCAGGGATGGCGAACCAATGGCACGTGACCAAATAATTTGGGCACTTCATTAATTAAGTAGGTAAGGTAAAGGTCACGGGGTTCCTACAGCTCCTGCAGCTTCCCCGTAGGATTCGTGGAGGTAGAGCTCCGCATTCCCATTACAACCATTGGCACAAGAATGGATGTGACGAGGTCAGCGCCACGCTCCGGCCGTTCTTTACCTTCCTGCGAATTTTCCTCCACGGTACTCATTGAATAGCAGGCTAAGTAAATCTGGGAGCCGTTCCGGACGTTCAGCTTCGAGGAAAAATCCTCGACTTTGTCGGGTATCGAAACCCGGTTGTCTGGGTCGCAGTCAGACGCTCTACCACCTGAGCAACGCGGCCGCCCTAATTAAGTAGATACTAAATCGTTATAAGTAATTTATTTCTTCGTCTACGTAATTTAAGATGATATTAACAAAGTTCAGCGTGAACGAAGCTACCAGTGACGGAACGACTTCAGACTGCGCAAAATAAATAGATTACCAGCGAATTTCTGACCGAACGGCAGTGATCACCTAGCTTTTCACCTGTTTAGTTTTGTTGACTGCTTTAACCGATTACGAATAGTTCTTGCATTTTTTAAACTAATTTCGCTAACCAGCACTTTGTTACAGTTTTTTTAGCTATATTCAGAACTATTCAGCATGGATAATTCAGTAAAAAAAATATATACAAAATTAAAAAAAGTACAATAGTCTAATAGAGAATTTTAACCTCGGTGGACTGAGTTATATGGCATGATTATTAATAGTGATAAAACTCTGTGTGTTTTATATTCTGGAACAGTGTTTAGAACATCATATGTAAAACGGCACTGCGAAACAAATCACAAATCTCTTTGTCAAAAAAGCGAACCAGAAAAATATTAAAGACTTGCTTCGAAACCTTCTGTCAGATAACTCCACTTCAGCTTCCATGCTGCTAACCGTAACAAAGTATCAACCTGATACAAGTTATTTGGCATCTAATTTGCAACAACACAAGTTGGCACTACTTTCATTTTATTTCTTTTCCCATTAATTACTAAGTCATGGCGTCATTCAACATTTATTTAGAAACAATGACACGTTCATCAATAATGGTTCGCTATTCTTGTCCTAGGACACGGCCAAGGCCTATTTCATTCATATTCATCAACCGTAGTCCTTAAGCCAAAATTAAATAAAAACTTTGATGTTACCTGTGGCATGTGTTGCAATCCTATTCCCTCCTGGATGTACTTCAGTTCTCTTGGGTCAATTGAGTTGTCGTAGTCTGGACCACGCTTTACTAGCCATCTCCATAGGACGAACCATGCCAGACCAAACCCTCCTGAAACATAATGATGCAATTTCTACGAGAGACCTTATCAACCTACTGAAGTCTCAGGATATGGGAGCCAAGTTGTTATTGGAGAGGTATAAGGTGCTAGAAGGAAGTCTTCACTTGAGAGTCTGCTATGTCAACAGATGGTTGCTTCACTTTAGTCACAATGCTGACATCGCTGTGTTGTAGATCATAGCTAAAAATGCTTTCTCTATTCAACCTAAATCATTCTTGAGGATAGAGTTTGAGGAATTGCAACCGCTTACATTGATTTGCGCCTTTC
>JARYHS010015098.1:0-11667 GCA_031002005.1 Vandiemenella viatica
CTTGCAGCATTCAAGGTTCTAGTTCACCAATTAACCAAATTAGAAAATTAATATTAATATTTCCAATAAATTTTTTACGTGATGGTATCCTCCCCCCCCCCCTCTCCGAACAAACCGGGGTATCACAATATTAACAAGAAAAACATTGTGAAGTAGCTAGTAATCCATTGTACCGCAATAGATTAAAGTTTTAAAATATAAATTGTTTTATAATTGACGTATTAGTGTGAAGTTGGTTGGAAGTTTGGTTGAAGTGTATGTGATTGCCAGTTAATAATTTATATTTCTTGCATCAATTAAATTCTATTAATCGGCAGGTTTCAAGCTCTTTATATGTGTGTATAAACTGCTCTCGGGTGACTAGCCGAGTCAAGAGTGCGTTGTTACACGATATTTCGGCGACTAGATTCATTGCAGCCATCTTCACCAGAAGATGGCTGCAATGAATCTAGTCGCCGAAATATCGTGTAACAACGCACTCTTGACTCGGCTAGTCACCCGAGAGCAGTTTATACATTCTCAACGCCGAGAAAGACTTCGTTCTTATATATCTTTATATGTGTGTTCGTAATTTTCGCCCCGCAGGGGCCTGGTACGCAAGTGCCAGGTACGGGTTTGGCGAACCCGCGGTGCCCGAGCTGGAAACTTGTGAGCGCCGCAAGTTTCCCACACCGTAAACTTCCTACCATGCTTCAACGACCACCGTAGGGCGTGGCGGTGGAACGTTGTGTGCCTAGGAGAACGGGGATCTTGGCTTAATCGCCCGGATCGCGAGGACGGTAGAAACCTCTATAAAAAACCCCTTAACCTCAAGGTCGGATACGTGCCGAGGAGGTGCATGGGTGAGAGGCAGATCACTCGCTAACGTACAACCTCAGGGGCACCTGCGCACCCCTGTTGTATTAGCGCTTTTTTTAAAAATGGTTTTACTCGTGGGACCAAAATTCAGTCTTCCACTAAAACCACCAACCCCTGCGGTACGGGTGTGCCGCAGGCTAATATAAATACACCCAGTTCTAAGAAGCGGGTGAGGGTTGATAGCCCCCCCGCATCTGACGGAGATTGTCACAGAAAAGAATGTTCCTTAGTGAACGCTTTTATTATAATAGAAAGGATAGAAGGAACATTTGAAAAGGTGTCCCCCTTCTATATTTCAAAGGGTCTGGAGGGTTTGGTTGGTACACTAAATTCTGTCAAGAAACTGAGGAATGGGACGCTGCTGCTGGAAACGAGTAGCAGTAAACAAGCAACCAAATTGCTTAATTGTAAGAAGCTCGGGGAGTTCGCCGTAAAATGCGAACTCCATAAGTCCTTAAACAGTAGCAAAGGCGTTATCACCTGCCGGGACATCATGGACCTAGCGACAGACGAGCTTCTCAACGAGTGGAAATCTCAGAAAGTGATCGAGGTACGTCAGATCACACGAAGGGTAAATGGCAATCTTGAAAAGACTGCCACCTTCGTCCTGACGTTTGACACTCCAGTATTGCCCAAGAACATAAAGGCCGGATACTTAAACCTGAACGTCCGTCCGTATGTCCCGGACCCAATGCGCTGCTTCCAGTGCCAGAGGTTTGGGCATACGACGGCGTCATGTAAGGGCAACCCCACTTGTGGCAAGTGTGGCAAGGGTGCACATGAACCAGGTGTTAGTTGTATGCTGCCACCGGCATGCGTCAACTGCTCAGGGTCGCACCCTTCATGGAGTAGGGAGTGTCAAGTGTATCTTGAGGAACGCAAGATACAGGAGCTGAAGACCAAAGAGCGGATTCCTTATGGGGAAGCAAAGAAGAAGGCCAAGTTGCTAGCCGCTCCCGTCTTTACAACTAGCTTTGCTAAGATGGCTTCAGCTCCCGTCAGGAAGCAAAGTGTTGCTACGCAGACGTCCGGTACAGACATGGGCACAAGCACAACATGCTCATGTCAGTGCAAATGCGGCGCAAATGCCGACAAGGTCATAACATCTAAGACCGCGGACGTCGGTAGCAGCACGTCTGCGACCTCGATCACTCCAACAGCAGATTCAAAGGCCCCACCAGTAGTAACAGTCAAAGTAACCGCCCCTCCCATTCCACCACGTACCATGCCCCCAGTAGCAATATCACCTGCTACCGGTGGAAAAGGTGACCAGAGGCTCCGTGGTACAAAATTTAAACATACGGACCCGACTCATTTTGTCAAATCGCCCTCTTCGTCCCCTCCCAGACCATCAACTAATAGGGAGAGGAAGGGGAAGAGGCAGCGAAAGAAACAGCGTATTAAAGCCTTGGAAGACAACAATGAGTCGGAGAGTTCAGATTCATCTCCGGAGCCAGAGGAGGACTGAAATGCTGGTGGACGAGCCTGGTCCCGTTCCTCAGCAAGAAGGGCACTCAGACCCACCCGATCCCGGGCGGGTGATATTAAATCGGTAGGATGGCTCCCATACTCCAATGGAACATTAATGGTTTTATGGCTCACAAAGAGGAGTTACAACTCTTAGCACGGTCTGATCCCCTGTGTCTCTGTCTGCAAGAGACACATTTCAGACCAGTTCACCAACCTGTGCTAAGAGGTTATGACGTTTACCGTAAGGACGATACCGAGGGTGATCGAGCGAAGGGGGGAGTGGCTGTGTTTGTACGCAACACTGTCCACTCCGAACCTGTAGCTCTCACCTCTCCTTTACAAGCAGTAGCTGTTAAACTATTAGGACCGGTGCAACTTGACCTGTATGCTCCATATATCTACCGCCGGGATCACCAGTTGACTATGGTCAGCTGGCTGATATTACACGGCAAATCTCCCGGCCTTTTCTCCTATTGGGAGACTTTAATGCACACAATGTGCTGTGGGGTTCGACCACCGACTGCCCCAGAGGTCGGGAGATTTGTAGATTATTGGAGCTGGAGGATATATGCGTCCTCAACACCGGAGAAATGACTCACTTCACTACTGCTACCGGTACGTCCTCTGCCATTGATCTTTCTCTTTGCTCTCCTTCTATTGCGGACACCGTGCGTTGGGAGGTGGATCGCGACCTCCATGGAAGCGACCACTTCCCAATTTGGTTGCACGTAGAGATTGAACGTCAAGAAAGCATTACGACACGGAAATGGAATATCAGCAGAGCTGACTTGGCAGCTTTACAGCAGATCAGTCATTTTTGAGCATCGCCACAATCATCGAAGCCAAGGTGAAACATCTAACAGATGTGATTCACCGGGCGGCTGATATCTCCATTCCTAGAGGCTCTGGAGCGCTGCGCAGAACGCGCGTCCCCTGGTGGAACGACGAATGTCGCTTCCGCTATTCAGGGTCGCAGACGGGCCCTGCGTCGGTTTAGGTTGCACCCGACACCTGACAACCTCGCAGCGTTCCGAATTGCTAGAGCCAAGTCGCGTCGTATTATTAAGGAGAGCAAAAGAAGGTCATGGCAGACCTTTGTGAGCAACATTAATCGTTCCACATCATCAACAAAAGTATGGGAGTCTATTCGCCGTATATCTGGGAGGTACTCTCGACCGCCAGTATCTGGATTACTGGATCAAGGGCGTGTGGTCACCGACGAGCGAAGCATAGCGCAGCTGATGGCAGAGCACTTCGCTGCCATCACTTCGTCTGCTGGATTGGACCATCAGGCCCAGCAACGAAGAATTTCTGCTGAAAAGCAAGTCTTTTGCTTCGACTCGTATGATGTGCAGCAATACAACAGCCCATTTTCATCTTGGGAGCTAGAGTCAGCTCTAAACAACGCCAAGGACACTGCACCAGGGCCTGACCAGATCCAGTACCAGATGCTGAGGCATCTTAGCAAAGATGCTAAAGAGTACCTCCTGGGTATTTTTAATGATGTTTGGACCAGAGGACACTTCCCCGACTCGTGGAAAGAAGCAACGTTAATTCCGATTTTAAAACCAGGAAAAGACAAGTTGTTGCCAGGTAGCTATCGCAGCATCGCCTTAACGAGCTGCGTTGGGAAGACACTAGAGCGAATGGTGAACCGCCGCCTCGTGTGGTGTCTCGAGTCCCGTAAGCTGCTGAGCCGTTTTCAGTGTGGATTCAGGAAGTTCCATTCCACCACGGATAACCTGATCCTACTGGAAGCGGCAATTCAAGACAGCCTTCATCCGCAACCAACACCTTGTGGGGGTATTTTTTGACATCGAAAAGGCATACGATACTACCTGGCGACATACAATTTTAAAACAGTTGCATGAATGGGGTTTTAGGGGAAACCTGCCTCGTTTTTTAAAATCATTTTTATCTGGTCGTTGCTTCCGGTACCGAGTCGGAAGGGAAGTGTCTGATCTTTTTATTCAGGAAAACGGTGTTCCTCAAGGGTCAGTTTTAAGTGTTACCCTATTTGCTATCGCAATTAATAGCATCTCAACGGTTATAAGGAGACCCATCCGGTACTCCTTATACGTTGACGACTTTTTAATTTTTATTGCATCGGCTAGCCTGATAAGCGCTGAGCGGCAGCTGCAGCTCACGCTTAATAGGCTGGATGAATGGTCAGTACACACCGGCTTTCGTTTCTCTGCTGAGAAAACTCGGTGTGTACTTTTTAGCCGCAGTAGAAGTCTTTTAGCAGAACCTCATCTCACCGTGAGGAACACCGTTTTAAGTTTTAGCGAAACTGTTCGGTTTCTGGGCCTCACTTTAGACAGGAGGCTTACATGGCTGCCACATCTTAAAGATGTTAAAGCCAGAGCCCTGACAGCTCTTAATGTACTAAAATGTCTGTGTGGCAGGTCGTGGGGCGCTGACCGCTCCTGCCTGCTACAGTTTTATAGAGCCTTTGTACGGTCGCGGTTGGAGTACGGTTGCATTGTCTACGGTTCGGCACGGGACAGCTATCTTCGTATTCTGGATAGTGTCCACCATGCAGGAATCCGTCTCGACTACAGGTGCATACCGCACCAGTCCGATACCCAGCATTTGTGCTGAGTCTGGCGAACCGCCGCTTTCCATCCGCCGGCGTCTCCTCATGGTGCGACACTTATATACACATTGCCACAACTCCTGGCAGTCCCGTGTACGACGTAGTTATCCATCCTAGCTTTGAACGGCTTTATACCAACCGTCAAAGAGCAACTAAACCGTTCAGCTACCGTACAAAGGCTATATTGGAGGAATATGGATTTCAGATGCCCTCCTTTTATCACCAGGGTTGGAGTAAATCTCCTCCCTGGCTTTTAAAGAGGCCCAGAACAGTTTTAGAATTGTCGCGGTACAACAAGCTGTGTACCGCCGACAGTGTTTTTATCCGAAATTTTAGTGATATCTTAAATCAGTTTCGCAATTTTACCCCGGTATATACGGATGGGTCTAAGCAGGCTAACGGAGTTGGCTGCTCCGTGGTATTCCCTCGAGCGGCTTATAACTACAAACTGAATAGCTGTTGCAGCGTGTACACTGCAGAGTGTTTACGCTTTGTTAAAGTCGCTCCAGCATATGAAAGTAAGTCGCGACACGAAATACATCATATGCTGTGATTCCCTCAGTTGCATCCAGGCTATAGGAAGCATGTACCCAGCAGATCGTCTCGTCCAGGATATTACAGGACACCCTCCGATCCCTTCAATCTTCCGGAAAGGAGGTCGTTTTCTGCTGGGTACCCGGTCATGTGGGAATCAGGGGGAACGAGGCAGCTGATGAATCTGCCAAGTTAGCCTGCAACAAGGTCAGAGTTGACTTTGATCCGGTCCCAAAGTCTGACCTTGCCTCGGCTGGGAAAAGATTTGTCTTTGACATTTGGCAGAGGCAGTGGCTGGAGGTAGAGCATAATAAGCTTCGGCTGGTCAAACCGACCGTTCAGCCGTGGAGCAGCTCCTTCCAGCGGGCGAGGAGGGATGAGGTTCTCCTCACTCGCCTCCGTATAGGGCACTGTCCTCTGACACACAGTTTTCTTCTCCGCCGGGAGGACCCTCCGGAATGTAATACCTGTGGCGTACCTCTGACGGTGCGCCACATATTAATTGACTGTGTATTATTTTTAGACCTGAGGGCAGACGTTGGCCTGGCCAATGATCTGTCCCTCATTTTAAACAATGCGACCAGCAATGTGGCATGTGTTTTAAGATTTTGTGTATTGGCCGGTCTATTGCCTAAGATTTTAGGCAGATCGGCCTAGTTTTAAGATGGATGGGTGGCCTCTTTACAGCCACCCACCCATATGCATTGTTTTTAATTTTTATATTTTTTATACTTCTTTTCGCTGGCCACTATACAGCCGGCGAGAGATGTAGTGTTTTTAATTATTTTATGACCCTGTATGGCCCATTCACAGCCTATCAGGTTGTGTACGGTCTTATGTATATTTGTGAATGATTTTATTTGCTGTCTGTATGGCCGACCCCTTTACAGTCGACCATGCAGACAGTATTTTAGTACTTTCTTAAGCCACAGTTTAGGCTGGTAATTGTTAGGGCGCTAATGAACCCGCTGTCGACGCGCCCTAAAGCAACAATAACAACAACAAAACATCCATCAATCTACCAATCACTCGGCCCCGGGGGCAATCGGTGGTGGAACCCCACAACGCACTGTGGGCGTTGAAATCTCCCAAAAGGAGAAAGGGCCGAGTGAGTTGTCGTGTAATGCCAACCAGTTCATCGTAGTCGACGGGCAAACTGGGTGGCAGATAGACAGAGCATACGGTCAGTTGTATTGGACCGTGTATTTTCACCGCTACTGCTTGTAGATGAGAGGTGAGAGCGACAGGTTCGGAGTGGACAGTGTTCCGAACAAACACGGCCACTACGCCCTTCGCTCGATCACCCTCGGTATCGTCCTTTCGGAATATGTCATAAACTCTTAGCACAGGCTGATGTTGTGTTCTAAAGTGTGTCTCCTGGAGACAGAGACACAATGGATTAGACCGTGCTAAGAGCTGGACTTCCTCTTTGTGAGCCTGGAAACCGTTTACGTTCCACTGAAGTATGGGAGCCATTCTACCTATTTAAAACCACCCCCCCCCCCCCGGATCGGGTGGGTCTTCCTTCTCTGATAGCTGAGGAACGGAACAAGGTACGTCCACCAGCATGATATCGTCCTCGGTGTCCGAAGACGATTTTCGTTGTGAGGCCTCGGAGTTTTGCGGACTTTTCTTCCGCCGAGGCCCTTTCCCCTTCCTCTCCCTTCCAGACGGGGATCTGGGAGGAGAAGTCGGAGGGGATTTCACAAACATAGCGGGGTCCGTGAATTTAAATTTCGGACCCCTATTCTTCTGCACTGTTTGCCATCCGCTACCGGCAGATGGCGTTGCCGTTACCAATTCTCTTGTTACAGGGGCCGCTTCTGCTGTTGCAGGGGGACCCACTGCTGTAGCGGATGGCAGTGTCTTTGCTGGTGGACTTGCTGAACCTGCTGTCGATGTGGTCGATGTTGTCAGAGTATTGCTACCGACGTCCGAGGTCCTAGGTGTAATGACCTTGATGGGTGTGGCACCACATCTGCACTGACATGAGCACATTGGACTTGTGCCCATGTCCGCAACGGACGTCTGGGTAGCAATACTTTCTTTCCTGACGGGAGTTGATAACGTCTTCGCGAAGCTGGTAGCGAAGACTGGTGGAGCCAGAGCCTTATATTTCTTTTTGGTTTCGCCATAAGAAATCCGCTCTTTCGTTTTCAACTCCTGTATCTTTTTTTCCTCCAGATACAATCGACACTCTCTGCTCCAGGCTGGATGTGCCCCGGAACAGTTCACACACACCTGTGGGAGCGTGCAGCTAGTGCCTGGCTCATGAGCCGCCTTTCCGCACTTCCCACAGGTGGGGTTGCCCTTGCAGGTCGCCGTCGTATGACCGAACCGCTGGCACTTAAAGCAGCGCATTGGGTCCGGTACATACGGGCGAATATTCAGGTTCAAATATCCTGCCTTGATGTTTTTGGGCAACGTTGGAGTGTCGAACGTCAGGACGAAGGTGGCTGTCTTCTCAAGACTGCCGTTAACCCTTCGTTTAATCTGACGAACCTCGACCACATGTTCTGTTGACCACTCCTTAAGGAGTTCCTCGGTCTCTAAATCCATAAGGTCCCTGCTGGTAATGACTCCTTTACTTGAATTTAGAGTTTTATGGAGTTCGCACTTAACTGCGAACTCCCCGAGCTTCTCGCACTTAAGGAGTTGGACAGCCTGCCTCTGGGTGGATGTTTCCATAAGCAGTGTTCCATTCCTCAGCTTTTTTACAGATTTGAGGGTACCCGCAATACCCTCTAAACCTTTCTGAACATAGAATGGAGAGACCTTCTCAAAAGATCCCTCCACCCTTGTCATAATTACAAAGGCATTCTCTATGAAAAAACCCTGTCCGTTACTATTATTTACATCCGGGGGAGGGCTTTCAACCCTAGCCCGTTTGTAAGAACTGGGTGTGTTTTTATTTACCTGCGACACACCCGGGCCGCAGGGGTTTTTGGTTTTTTTGTGAGTTGGAATTTTGGACCCACGAGTAAAAACCAGGATAAGAAGGAATGCTAATTACAACAGGGGTGCGCAGGTGCCCCTGAGGTTGCACGTTAGCGGGTGGTTCGCCTCACCACTCATCCACCTCCTCAGCACGTGTCCGACCTTGAGGTTGAGGGTTTTTTTTTATAGAGGTTTGTTCCGTCCTCGCGATCCGGGCGATGAAGCCAAGATCCCCGTTCTCCCAGGCACACAACGTTCCACCGCCACGCCCTACGGTGGTCGTTGAAGCATGGTAGGAGTTTACGGTGTGGGAAACTTGCGGCGCTCACAAGTTTCCAGCTCGGGCACCGCGGGTTCGCCAAACCCCCGCAGTCAGTCGGGTTCGCCCGGCTGACAAATGACAATGATGATGATTGTTGTTGGGGGGGAGATAGAGATTCGTAGGTTGGCTCACATGAACGAAGCATCGTTTTCTTTGTCTGGCTGTGCTTTGTCATCGCTTTGGTGCACTGGGTTACTGTGTGTTGGATTTACCGCTTACTACGCTACGAGGGGCGTCGCTACAAGCGCTGCAAGGCGCTACAAAGCAAATATTGTCGTCGGACGGCTAGGTTGACCGACTTTAGACAGACTAAAAAATTCCACCGAGCTGCTAGGGATTTACCGCCTCACGGCCCGCTCTTTGAGCGGAACCCCCAGGCGTGCAGTGTAGGGTTGCATCTGGCCCTGATACCCACTGGTGCCAACTAAAGGCCAGTGTAACACTCCAAAACTGACAGACTGACGAAAATCGGACCGCCCTACAGTAGTACAATCCGCAGCGGCCCTAATATGGAGTCCCGCAGCCATAAGAGAAAGCCCTGTCTTCAGCAGATGGAATGAAAGATAATTAAAAAATTTTTTTTAAAAAAAACAACACCTACACAGACTCAGAAAAACACAGAACATAAACAACACGTCATGCTGCCGGAAGGGTCATGTCTTGCAATACCACCAAGTGAAAATGATTCAGACTCTGATTCACAAGACATCAATAATACAACAATCACAAACTTGGCAAATATACCAACTGCAAATAGCTATGCGCCTCTTGACACTGCTCCAGAATCTGTACCACCCCCACCACCACCCCAAACACGACGAGTAAGGGTTCCCCCTATCTTCTGCTATCAAACCACAGGATACTTGGCGTTTGTCAGGGAAATAGAGAGGGGACTCACAGGTGATCTCCACACAGCATACCGTGGAAATTCCATTAAGTATCAGGCCTCAAATTTGATAGACTTTAAATTCATTCTCCAAGCTCTCAACATACGAAATTTTCATTACCATACCTATGAAGCAGACCCCCTAAAGATCATGAAAGTCGTAATTAGGGACCTGCCGACAGACATTTCCCGTGAAGAACTACACGATGATCTTATAGCAACGAAACTCCCAGTACATGATGTACATCAGATGACGTCTGCCACCCCAGACGGCACTAGAAAACCTCTACCGCTATTCCTCATACAACTCTACCGCTCACCCGAAGCGATGGAAATTTACAATACTCAATACATCCTTCGCCTAAAAGTGCGAGTTGAGGCTTATAGGGCACCGAGCTGACCGATTCAATGTCATTCTTGCCAAAATTTCGGTCACGGATCAAAAAATTGCCACATTTCCCCACGCTGCGTAAAGTGCGGGGGAGGGCATCTCACAAAAACTTGCCCAAAAAAGCCGGAGGAACCCCCGAAGTGCGCAAATTGTAACGGGTCGCACCCTGCCTCATACAAAAAGTGCCCCACATACCAAGAAATCCTCAAGAAGGGACTAGAGCTTAAAAAAGCCAGGGAGGAAAGAAAAAGAAAGCAGAAAGAAGATGAAAAGTCATCTGACTCTGATACTCAAAAAACATCAACAAACACTTTTCAGATAGAAGCAAACCAATTCTCCCCCCCCCTTTCCCAAACCAACATCTTCGACTGCAAGCCACAAGAATACAATACCGCCAATGGCAACAATAGCAGTAACAGCAGCACCGCTACCCCACCTGCAGAAGGAGAAACAAACTCCTCATCACAAGACTCTCCAAACATGTCACCATTATCAGTCCTGAAAGAAATCCTTAACTTCTGCAAAGGACCACTACAAACCTTCACCACCACAATACAGGACTTTAAAAAAGCCCCTAATGCAGAAGCTAAAATCTTAGTACTCGTTAGTGCCTTTACCAGCTTCATAGATGGCGCAAAATAAGTTGAAACAACTAGCCATTATGACATGGAATGCAGATGGCATTCTTGGACAGAAACACACCTTAGAGGCATTCCTTGACGAACACAATATTGATATTGCTCTAATCAGTGAAACTCATCTACAAATGGGGCAGAGGTTTCAGGTGAGAAACTACGCTATGTACCGAACGGATAGACAAGGTCAAACGGGGAGAGGAACAGCTATCCTCATAAAAAATCGCCTAGCACACAGATCAATTGATTCTCCTGCGCTCGAGCGTGTAGAAGCTACAGTTGTTGAGGTAGGAATAAATGGGCAGGCAATTAGATTTGTAGCAGTGTACCACCCACCAGGTCGAAAAATGCCGGAGGTCGACCCGGTAGCACTGACCACAGCCGACAGAATAATCCTCGGGGGTGACTTTAATGCCAAATCTCTAGCTTGGGTCTGCAACGCTAACAACAGCAGCGGTCGCACCCTCTACCACTATGTCGAAAACAACACCCAGGTGACTGTAGTGGCGCCTGACGAACCCTCGCTGTTGTTTGTTGTTGTTATTAGGGTTTTAGGGCGCGTCGACGACGGGGTCATTAGCGCCCTAACAACAAACAGGCGTGACAACGTGGCAAAATTGCCGTCTGTGTGGCCGACTGTAAAGGGGTCGGCCACAGAGACAGCACAATAAAATATTAGCACACTAATTAAAATACCATCTGCGTGGTCGACTGTAAAGAGATCGGCCACGCAGACGGCAACGTAAAAATAACACTGAAAATAGGCAATCAATTATAAAAATACATATATTAACTGGTTGGCTGTAAAAGGGCCAACCAGTTTAAAAAACGCGTAAGCTGGCTGGCTGTAAAGAGGCCAGCTATATAAGCAGTGTCCCAAGTAAAAACAGTACTTGGATTAGTGGCTGTAAATGGCCACTAATCCAATCTAAAACCTAGGCCGATCTGCCCAAAATTTTAGGGACAAGACCGGCCAAGCTGCAAAACTTTAAAACCTTAGCCACGCTGTCACGGTCATCGCTTAAAATAAGGGAC
>JARYHS010015099.1:0-16000 GCA_031002005.1 Vandiemenella viatica
GTATGAACTTTGCAGAGTTCATGGCTTGACTAATTCAAGCATTAAGCACAAGGCAACGCCACCGCACATCTCAGTGTTCGCTTGGTTGTAGTTTTTTTTTTTACTATATGCCTCATTGATGTCGCAGTAATTAGTGGCGTGAAAGAATCAGGGCTAGGAATTGGAAGGAATTCGGCCATGGCCTTTTAAAGGAAGCATTTGCCTGAAGTGATTTTGGGAAACCATGAAAATCCAAATTTGGATGCCTGGATGAGGATTCGAACCTGGGTCCTCCAGAATGTGAGGCCAGAGCGTTAATGCTCACCCTCCATGCTCGTTTCCATGCCTGCCATCCGCTTTCACTGTACAACTTGTAGGGTCTACTATGATCCGATTTTCAATGAAGAACTCTTGATGGGCACTGAAAGGGGTTATAGGACTACATGTAGGACGTTGTAACAGCCCTAATACCTGTATTTTGAATAGTATTGGACTGTGTGAAATATTTGTAGAGAGCCGAAGTTTGCTTGAAAGTGATTTGATATGTTTATTTTGTAAATTCTTGTAAATAAGTGTATATAGACTTTGTTTTAGGTAAGAAAATTATTTAAAGACCATTTAATATGTTTAAGAACCGAATGATGCAAGAGAATTTATTAAAAGTTTGTAATTCCATGTATAAATGTAAGTTACGATGTCTACAGGACAATTTTCCACCATTTGAAAGGATTTCTGTAAATAATTTTGTATTTAAGTATCTCTAATTACCATTTCTAATCATTTTGTAATGTTATTAATTAATTTTGTATCAATTCCGATTGTTTTTAATATGTTTGATTGTTTGAGTGATTGTTAATGATCGAGAAATATCGGGCGGATGCCTTTGAAGAATTCTCGTAAATTCGATAGACTCTATATAAACAGATCGCCTGGACAGAGAGTTTAGTTTTGCATTAAGTATAAATTCAGTGTTACAGAGACATTCATGCAAGTATTCAGTAAGTCAGTATTGCATCTTTGGATTGTAACAACTATGCTTGTGAATGTCGCAGACTTGTTTTGATTTGTTCAAAATAAACGAACATCTCAACATAACCTTGTTTTTGGTGGACTTTATTAATTAATTAATGCAGTAATTAACCCACCAAAGAACCTTAACATGGCGACCGTTGACATGACGAGAAGTTCTTAAACATCTGTGGGATGTTTATCTTCTAAAAAGAATCTGCAGAAAATTGCGAGGAAATTTCGACCGGCGACGACACGGATTTGACGGCCGAAGGCGGAGATTTTTCATCGGCAATCGGCTGTAATCTTCCGACGTCGAGTGGATTTCCTTCGGCTTCAAAATCGTCTTCCTACAGTGAATTGTGAAAAGTGTGGTTAAGTGTTTGAAGTCAGTGTGGTGCTTAATGATCAATTAAGTGCTTCTAAGTGAAATTTAATGTGATACAAAAGTGAGGAATAACTGTAAGTACGGCAGTGAATATTCAAGTGATTTCTTTTGCATGTTATAGTGTGACAGATTGGAAAGATTTTAATTTTACTTAATTTTGTTTCTTATATTGATTTGGCTGATTACTAAAAATGGCTGATAATCAGAACCTGCAAGCTTTTCTAGAGTCATTTGTAACTAATTTTAATGCAAAATTTTCTGAACTTGATGGTAAATTTTCTGAGATCAATTCTCAATTTTTTGAATTTAGAAATGAGTTAAAAAGTGATAATGACAGCAAATTTTCTGAATTAAGTCTCAGTTTTCCGAAATTGATGATAAATTTGATAATAAATTTTCCAAATTGCATAATAAATTTTCTGAATTTAGAAGTGAGTTAAGGAATGATAATGACAGAAAATTTGCTGAAATCAATGACAAGTTTTCTCAACTGCAACAAAGCAATGATAAAACATTCTCTGATTTGACTAAATGTTTTGATGTTAAAATCACAGAGCAGTTTCAGGGTTTTAGCTCTCAATTCAAAGAGGATATTAACAATTTAGATTCTAAATTGGGGAAGGTAGTAACAGAATGTAAGGAGAAATTTGAAAAGGTTACAAAATTTTGTGAACAAAATAAGGCTGAATGTGAAAATTTGATTTATAAAGAGGTGAAGGAAGTCAGTGAAAATTGTGATAAGATGAAGGAGGAATATGTTGCTTTGTTCCAAGCTAATGATGTTAAGGTTAATGAGTTGAGACAAGAGGTGGGATTAAATATTAATACATTGGTGCAGCAACAGGAACAGTTAGCGCATGGATTAGAAAGAAATGTAAATCAGTTGGAAAAAAGGGTTACTGGGCTACAGGTTCAGTTAAGTCAGATTCCCTTAGCAGGTAGTCCAGTTATCAGTGCTGATATTAAGGAAGAATTTGAATTTTATGATGATAGTGGGAGGCTTCACCCTATTGAATTTATAGATAATTTTGAAAGATCAGACTATTTTAATTTGTTACCCGATAGTAAGAAAATTGCACTTGTGGGTAAACATCTAAAGTCTTATGCTAGGGCATGGGGTGATAGACAAGCTAGGGAAGTGACTGACTACAAGCTGTTTAAAGAAAACTTTTTGAAACATTTTTGGTCGACAAGCAGGCAGATTCAAGAAAAGAGAGACTTGATGACTGGAAGGCTGTATAAACCTGGTAGGGAAACTCAACATGATTTTTTCCATAGATGTTGGATCCGTTGTAAGTATTTAGACCATCCTTATGGAGAGGAGGAATTTATTGATTTGATAGGAGCTAGGCTACCTCAGCAAACAAGAAATTTAATTGCCACTTTGGATGTAGTAAATGTGGATAGAGTTTCTGAATTGTTAAGACGCCTTGGATGCCCAGGAGTCATTCAATGAACAACATTACCACCATCGACACCATAGGAGGGGCAGCAGGAGTCCCCCTAGAAGGGGTAATGGGTCAAGGGATGGTAGATCGAGGGGAAGGGATCGTAATAATTATGCAAGAAGGAATGATAATGGGGGAGTGAGAGAACAGAACCCTAAATCTGAAAGGGAAAGGCAGCATGGGGGGCAGGACAAACTAAATACCACCCCTGTTATGGGCCCCACAGTGGTGGACAAGAATGTGGGTCCAGGTACTAACTGCTATAGAGTTAATACCATCTTTATGAATAATCCCAGAGAAGACTTATTGGAAGAGGTAGAGGATAAGATGAAGTTTTAGATAAAGTTCCCATAGTGCAAATTAATGCGTTTAATAAACAAATAGATGCTCTCATTGACACCGGGTCACAGGTTTCTTGCCTTGCTGAGGGATTATTTAATGAAATTGAAAGCACCAATCAAATTGAAGTGTTACCCGTTAGTAGTATGACAGTTATTACTGCTACTGGTTCTCGTAGTAAGAGAATTAAGCAGGAAATGTTGATGGAAGGTTGTATGGGGACTGTAAATGTAGAAATACCCATGTATGTAGTCCCTAAGTTGAATGTAAATTGTATTTTAGGCATGGATTGGCTTACAAAAGTAAAGGCTTTGGTAGACTGTGGAGAAGGTAACTTACGGATTAAATTAGACAGTGGGGAATACTGGGTTGATTTTGAGAAGACTGTTTGGAAAGGCATACAAGAAGTAGATCATGTGAGAGTTAAATATAAGGATGCTGGTGTAGCTAGAGTTTGTGACAAACTATTACCGTAGATTTGTGTAAATGTGTTAAGGCAGAGTAGTGAGATTAATAGTCTGATTGAAGGTCAGGAGATAAGCGAAGGAAACGTTATTAATTACCCAAACAGTATGAAACTATTACCGTCAGACCAACAAGAAACGCTGAAATGTCTAATTGAAGAATATAGGGACGTATTTTCTGACAAACCAGGTCTGATAAAAAATTATGAGTGCAAGCTTACTGTGAAGTCTGAAGAGCCTTTCTTTATTAAGCCATATCCAATCCCTTTGACCAAAAGAGATGAAGTGAATAAGGAGATAAATCGAATGCTAGAGTGGGGGGTAATAGAGAGGTCAAGGAGTCCTTACAATAATCCCTTGGTTGTGGTAATAAAACCGGACAATTCTGTGCGACTAGTGCTGGATGCTCGCACATTAAACAAGCATTTAGTAACAGAACGGGATCATCCTCCACCTATCAGTGAGTTGTTGCACAGGTTTAAAGGTAAAAGATATATTTCGTCTATCGATTTGACTGCGTCCTATTGGCAAGTCCCGCTTTCAGAAGAATCCCGGAAATACACTGCCTTTCTATTTGATGGCCGTTGTTATAACTTTCGAGTGTTACCATTTGGGTTAAATATTTCTGTGGCTACCTTTATTCGTGCTTTGGATAGTGTGTTAGGAAAGGAATTGCTTGAACAAGTAGAGATATACGTAGACGATATTCTTATAATGTCAGAAACACTTGAGGAACATTGGGTGCTACTTAGAAAAGTTTTAGAAGCATTGAGAAAGGGGGGTATGACGATTAAGTTAAAGAAATGTACATTTTTGCAAAAAGAGGTTGAATTTTTGGGCCATCGTATTACACCACAGGGGATCTTGCCTAGTAATGATAAAATAAATGCCATTAGGAATTTTCCCCGACCTAGAGATAAGAAACAACTACAGAGTTTCTTTGGATTATGTGAATACTATAGGAGATTTCTTCAGGGACAAGCTTTAAATAGTCCAGCCTTAAGAGATTTGATTAAAAAAAGTGTCAGGTGGGTGTGGTCCTCAGAATGTGAAAGAGATTTTCAAAAAATCAAAGATGACTTATGTAATTCCAATATCCTCTATTATCCAGATTGGGATCTAGATTTTTGCCTTGCCGCAGATAGTTCTGACTATCGGATTAGGAGTTCATGTCTTCCAGGAAGTGGAATTCAATGGAGAACCGGATTTTAGGACTATTGCCTTTGCCAGTAGAAAACTCCAACCAGCTGAAACTAGATACACAATTACTGAACGGGAGGCCTTATCTATTTTGTGGGGTTTGACTAAGTTTAGGTACCTACTGTTAGGTAGAAAAATTATTGTATATACAGACCATAAGGCTCTTTCATTTTTGTTAGAATGTAAGTTAGTCCACAGTTGGTTAACCCGTTGGGCATTGGTTCTGCAGGAATATAATTTAGAGATTCGGTATAGACCTGCTAGTAAAAATCAAGTTGCAGATGCTTTGTCACGTCTACCGTTAGGTCTAGATTCTGAAAAGCGATGTCTAGGACCACAGACTTGAGGTTAGAATTGCTTATCTAAAAGGAGTACCGTATGAAACTGAGGTTAAGTGTTCCTTGCGACAAATCAAAGACGAACAGGACAAAGATGTAGCTATAGTAGAAGTAAAAACTAATCTTGATAGCCCAGAACACAGAGATAAGCTTCAGAAATATTATACTTTGCATGGGGAAGTATTGTTTAGAAGGACTAGTGAAGATGAGGATGATTGGAAGTTATGGCTTCCAGAAAGTTTGGTTGAAAAAATTGTTTGGCATCACCACTATAGTTATGGGCATTATGGGCCATCCAAGTGTTACCGAGTGTTAAGGGAAGATACATATTTCTATAATATGAGAAGGAAGATTTCGAAGCTATTAAAATCTTGTCAAGTGTGTCAAAGATCTAAAATAGATAGTGTTAAACGAGTGGGGAAATGCAAAATATCATCCCAAGTAGTGTATTGGAATTAGTTTCTGCTGATGTTCTTGGCCCGCTACCCATGTCTCGGGGAGGGGTGACCCAAGTTTTAGTTTTATTTGATGTTTTTTCCAAATTTGTTAAACTTTACCCGTAAAGAAGTCTACGGCTAATATTTGGTTCAGAAAGGTGACTGATGAATATTGTCAGAAGGTAGGTAAACCTAAGAGGGTGCTTTCGGACAATGCCCCGCAATTCACTAGTAAAGTGTGGACAGAAAAACTTGAACAAGAAGGAATAGAGGTTATACATACTTCTGCTTATCATCCAGCAGGAAATCCCGTAGAACGCCTAATGAGGGAAAATTGGACGTTGGTTTAGGACATATTGTACAGACCAACACAGTAAGTGGGCATGTGAAGTAGAAAATTTTGAAAATGTAATTAACTCTATACCTAGTGATACAACTGAAATACCACCCATTGAGCTGATGTTGAAGAAACCGGCTAACAGATTAATTCGAGAATGTGTTAGTTTTCCAAATAGAAAGAATTTCAACTATGAGGAAAAGGTGGCTTTAGCTCTTAAAAATTTAAAGGAAAAGGCAACAAGGAGAAAGAAAAGGCATGATGAAGGCCAGAAGTGTATAGAATATAAAGTGGGTGATTTGGTGTTAGTTGAAGTTCATAGTAAATCGTCAGCATTGCGACAAGAGACTCGTAAGTTTAACCGTTTGTTTGAAGGCCCTTTCAGGATAGAGTCTATACCAAGGAAAAACTCTTATGAGCTAATTGACCCTGAGAGTGGTAATGTAAGGGTGTGTATAATGTTGAAGCCCTAAAACCCTTTTATGAATAAGTGATCACTTATGAAATGTGCCACTATATGTGTAAATGTCTAATTTTGTAAATAAGTATGTCAATTGATGCATGTAAATAGTTTGTGTGAGTACTTATGCTCAGATACAGATGTAAGCATTTCAATGTATAATTTGTGACAGTTTTGTGTAGAGACTTTTGGTATTTTCATGATGTTGTGACTTTCTACATTTTGGTGACAAATTATCAGCTATAAAATGTAAACAGACTGGTGTAATTAACAAGCAGACATCAAGTGTGTAATTTGGAGTGAAAATAATTGTAACTTAAGGTGATGGCATTGAACGTTTGTTGTGTAAAAACAGTAAATGATAAAATGATTGGACCTGAGAAAAGACAATTATTGTAACCCAAAATCAGTGTCATGGACTATGTGCAGATGTTGTATGGATAAGAATTGTACTTGTTCATTGTAAAAGTCATTATAGTTGATTGATTGTAATCTGTTCCGTGTCTGCATTATGTGTACATTCAACCTGCTTAGATTCGTGACGGATTCAATCAATTTTATCTGTGTAAAATTAAGTGAATCCTGGGGAGGGGTTGTAACAGCCCTAATACCTGTATTTGAATAGTATTGGACTGTGTGAAATATTTGTAGTGAGCCAAAGTTTGCTTGAAAGTGATTTTGATATGTTATTTTGTAAATTCTTGTAAATAAGTGTATATAGACTTTGTTTTAGGTAAGAAATTATTTAAAGACCATTTAATATGTTTTAAGAACCGAATGATGCAAGAGAATTATTAAAAGTTTGTAATTCCATGTATAAATGTAAGTTACGATGTCTACAGGACAATTTTCCACCATTTGAAAGGATTTCTGTAAATAATTTTGTATTTAAGTATCTCTAATTACCATTTCTAATCATTTTTGTACTGTTATTAATTAATTTTGTATCAATTCCGATTGTTTTTAATATGTTGATTGTTTGAGTGATTGTTAATGATCGAGAAATATCGGGCGGATGCCTTTGAAGAATTCTCGTAATTTCGATAGACTCTATATAAACAGATCGCCTGGACAGAGAGTTTAGTTTGCATTAAGTATTAATTCAGTGTTACAGAGACATTCATGCAAGTTCATTCAAGTATTCAGTAAGTCAGTATTGCATCTTTGGATTGTAACAACTATGCTTGTGAATGTCGCAGACTTGTTTTGATTTGTTCAAAATAAACGAACATCTTCACATAACCTTGTTTTTTGGTGGACTTTTAATTAATGCAGTAAAAAAACCACCAAGAACCTTAACACTAGTCTTGGGGTAATCTCCTCTAACATCTATTCTATCAGCTCCTCTCTGCTAAACCCTTCCTTTCGACAATGTGGCAACACATTCTGTCTTTTCACCTTTTCCAATTTTTTTTTTTTCTCCACATATGATGTGACATTGGGACAAATTTCCTCATGTCCCAATTATATAACAAATAAGGGGGTTACGGTTATTATTCTAGTCCAGTGCTGTAGAGCATAGACTCAGCCTGCGATTCAAAACAACCCACCTTAATTTGAATTTTTTTTAGATGCACCATAGTTAACGGACATGTAAGCTCCTTTTGAGCATAACCGGCGAAATGCGGTATGACTCCTTAAAGTTAAGCTACGTTTTACCCGGATAGGTGACATACATATGACCTCTTCGATACCATACACTGTGGATACATATTACACAAATGGAACTTTTAGGGTGATTATCCTCTATACTTCAACACATGGCTCTACAAGTTAGTGGTTTACTACGATGGCAACACAGCTGTTTTGAAGATCTATACAAGAAGTGATAGGTTATACAAGTCATTCATTATACGTACTTAACATTTTTTTTTTGACCAGTATACTGGCCTCACACAATTGCATTGTGATATGATAAAAAGGGTTTTATTAGTATTGTGTTTTACATCAGTATACTGATGCATTAGAAACTTTCGTTTCACTCCACCCTACTACTTAAACATAGGATATATATTTTGTTGTAGAACTCTGAGTTGAACCTTGGCTTCCATCTGAAGAATGTTAAGAGTAATGGCTCTTGAACTTTTAGTACATGTTTTTAAATCCTTTTTTTATGATAACCTATACTTTGTCAGAATATTTTGATTTTGTATTAGTAATAAGATTGGTAATTTTGCAACTTTGTATTGATTTGACACCTTCAGTGTAGTTTTAATTTTGGGTGAAGAATCATAAATCATTGTAAATAATTTTGTTTAAGAAAAATTTTCCATAATTACTTTGTCAATATTGGGCATTTATTGTATTTAACCCAAGAATCTCGAAGTGATTATTATTCACATTGTTTATTTTTTTTTTCTTTTCAATTTCAATATTTAACATTGTTATATTTTGCACTGGTAAAGTCATTTCTACTATGTGTAGAGTGTAATTAGATGTGCTGATAAGATATTGATACTGGCTTGTATTCGACAGGTTGCCCACCAGAGCATCTGCTGACTTCTTGCTGTGCAGGATCAGAGATTACAGGACTTTCGCTCTGAACTCGGGCAACAGAGGCATTTTTGTATTTAGTTTAGCCTCAACAGGTGTCGACCCATGCCAGGACTAGGTGAAATTTTCCCTTTTTAGTGTTTAACAGGACTAAGGTCGAGTTATCCCTTTTAAAGTGTTTTACAATCTTCGGATGCATAATCTATATAATTAGTGGAAAAGTGGTTTGAAAGATGGACACTATAAAAGTGACAAACATCTATTTCAACAATACATTTCTCTTGTGTTATTTGATAATGATTTTGATATTTGTGAAAGACTAAAACAATGTACAAATGTTACACATACTAAGCATATTATAGCAATTTTCTCTATTTTCCATATTTTGTACTATTTCTACACATTTTGTAACTTTTGCATTTTGTTCTATGTACATTTACATACTTTTATTGAATTTTGTGCAGGTTCTTGTATTGTTTCTATTATAAAATTTGTACCTAAGGTAAAGTGAACCGGTACCAGAGAGTTAATAATTATTTTGGCAATTTTGACATTTTTACATTAATATTTTCAAGTTTTCATTTATTACAAGTCATTATAAATTCAAATATTGCGTGAACTTCATGTTTGGTGGCATGAGTGAATGTTTTGAAAAGTTGTATAATGATGGTGTGAGTGAAGTCACAAACGGACCAAATTCCACGAGGGGGAATAGTTTTCTTTCCATTTTCTGAGAAAATCTTGCCTCGTTCTTTCTTCTAAAGAAGAGTCGGGATTTTACAGGGGGTGTCAGGGGCCTAGCATCCCCTATAACCCCTAAACTTACTTTCAGTTAAGAAGAGTTGAAGTCACAGCATTATTTTCGGGTGTAAAAGAGTAGAAAGATGTTTTAGTTTGGGTTTTCCATAGGCAAGTAGCTTCAGGTAGTAGCCACAGTCATTTATTCAAGTGGGACCGCGTAAGTTAGTTTAACCAAGAAATCATTTCCGATTAGAATTTGTTAACTATATTAGGGGAAAAATCAAGCATACACTGGTGATCTTAGATTTGAAATCGCAGTTCTGCAAGAGAAGTTACTTAATTTCGAAATTATATGAAAATATCGGCCATTTATAAGCATGACTGTTAAAGACCATGAGTTGGTTTCGCGCCAAAGAACCACGTGCTTCGAGGAGAGAAAAATAGTTCCAGGGTCACATCAAATAAATTTATATGAAAAGTTATAAAGGGGTGGATATTTGGTAAGTTGATGGCAAGGGAAGTATCTAAGATTTTATACCAAAGGAAAGCTATCTAGGTGACGCAAAAAAGAATTTTAGATTGAGATTTGATTGGCGCGTAGTGATCTGAATGTCGCTAGGAGGCTATTTAAGACAGCGCGCGTCCTACACATGGTCTATTTGCCGGTCGTCTATCGTCGTGGTTGGTCTAGTGTGGGAGGCACATGGGTGTTGGGCGGCAGTTATGATGTTAGAAGCAACGTTTAATTATTTAAGGACCAAGTGATGATGCTGCATGTCTGAACTTTGCAATCTATTTTTCGGTGATGAAGTCGGATTGCCTTTAAGGTGTACACGCTCTGGTACTCGGGAATTGTATATATATATTGATTATTTTGAACAATATACTGTGAACTTTTATCTTAAATGACGATTCTTTATTTGTAGTCTGCTCCTCCCAGTGTTTTATATAGGAGTGTTTTAAACCTTTACTGCTTGGGGTAATTCGAGTAGTTGGCGACTGTGTTAAACCCCGAGGCCAGAGTAAACGGTCAAAGATCAGTAAAGCTTGGTGCTGTGAAGAGTTGGTCCCCCAGGAGCCGAGTTCTGACAATATATAAACAGGGCAGTGGTAGAATTTGTAACTTTCTAAATAAATGTCTACATGAGGTTCTACTTCGTACTCCTTCAATAATTCTGATAAATTTTTTTCTGGATTTTGAAGCATTTGATACTAGGTGGGGAGTTCCCCCAGAAAATGATTCCATACCTTAGTAATGAGTGTACATATGCAAAATAAATATGCCTAATGTTTTCATTAGATATGCAACCAACTAAGATTCTCATCATGTAGCAGATAGTATTTAGTTTTTTTACAAAGGCGTTCAATGAGTGTGTTCCATTTAAATTCTCTTGTATATGAATACCTATAAATTTTATATTCTCTACATTTTTAAGTAGTTTACCACTAAGTTTTACTGTAGGTAACTGTGTATCTAAATTATATTTTGTCCTGAAGTGTATGGCATTTGTTTTTTCTGTATTTATTATTAGCTTATTTTGAGAAAACCAGTTTGCAATGTTTTTAGAAGTGTATTCAATATTTTTTTAATAATTGTTCTTTGGTACATTCTTTCATTAAAATGGTGGTGTCATCCGCAAATTTAATATATTTTTGGCAGTTATTTGTTGTTTCCAGATCATTTAAATATATTAAAAATAGGACAGGACCAAGTATTGATCCTTGTGGTACTCCATATTTTATGGTTTTTGCAATCTGAGTGAACATAGTTTATACTGTTGTCAGTCTTAAAACTACATTCAACAATCTGTTTTCTATCATGCAGGTATGACTTTATCCAATTGTTAGCTACTCCTCTAACTCCCAGGTGATCTAACTTTTAAAGCAAGATATTATGATCAATTACATCAAATGCCTTCGACAAGTCCAAGCATATTCCTGATATGTGTCCTTTCGCATCAAGAGTCTGTAGTATTTCTGTGTAAAATGAAAAAAGGGCAGTTTCGGTTGATTTATTCTTTCTGAACCCATGTTGAGAATCTGAAAATACATTATTATTTCTAAGAAGTTAACTAGTCTTTGTGAAATAGTTTTTCTAAGATTTTAGAGAAACATGAGAGGACTGACACTGGATTGTAGTTCGACACCTTATCTTTTTCCCCTTTTTTAAAAAGGGGTTTTACTCTTGCTGTTTTAAGCCTATCTGGAAATATTTCACTAGAGAATGAGCTATTGGATATATGAGAGAGAGGACAAGCTATAAACTCAGCACATTTTTTTAATAGAAAATCTGGGACATCATCAATTCCAGATTAAAATTTAGGTTTCAACTCCCCAATAACTTTTAATACTTCCTCTTCATTTGTGGCTGAATAAAAAGGGTTTTGCTATTATCATGGTTGGCATTAGTTTGAGTGTTGATGTTGGACTTGCCAAAATTTTTAGTAATCAAATCTTCGGCAATGTTTGAAAAATATGTATTGAAGGTGTTAGAAATCTCTATAGGATCAGATATTATTTTTTTGTTCTCTTCAAGCTGAATGTTACGGTTATCTACCTGTCTTGCTCCTACTTCATTCTTCACTACCTTCCACATGGCTTTCATTTTATTGGTAGCTGAGGAAATATATCTATCATTTTCTAGTTTCTTTGAATGTCTTATTACCTTGTTAAGAACCTGTTTGTATTTTTTTAAATATTTATCAAATTCTGGAGTTGTTTCCTGTGTCTTAGAAATTGCATGTAACAACTGTTTCTTTTTATTTATACTAAAATACCAGAGGTAATCCAGCCCTTTGCATTGTTTATTAGGCCTACATTTTGCTTTCGTTCTTAGTGGGAAGCATATTTCAAAATAATACAAAAATGTACTTATAAATAAGTTATATTTCTCATTTGTATCTGTGCAATTATACACTTCTTCCCATGTTTCATTTCTTAAGAGATTATTAAATTGGTTGATCTGTTGATCCTTAAAGCTACGTGATTTTATATTTGTATGTGTGTTAATGTTAGATTCTAATTTTAATGTTAAAACTTGTGCTAAATGGTCAGAATAACCTGTGTCAAAATTCATCACATTATGTCTGTAATCAGTATTATTTAGAAAAATTTGGTCAATTGTTGTTGAAGAATTTTTTGTAATGCTTGTAGGTGTTTCTATCAGACTTTTAAGATTGAATGAGGATACAAGACTCAAAGTATCATTTGTCAACTTTGAATCCTTAGAAAAATCTATGTTAAAATCACCGCATATAATTACATTTCTATTTACTAATGGTAATGTTTTTAGTGCTTTCTCAAACATGTTAAGGAATATGTTACTGTCCCCATCTGGAGATCTGTATACACACATTAATATTATTTTATGTTTTGGAATGTATATTCCAGATATCTCAAAGTGTTTTTCTATAGAATATTTTTGGATTGTACTAATTTCCTTAAAATCAATGTCGTTTTTAATAAATATACAATTCCCTCCTTGTTTTGACTCACTTCTGCAAAAATATGTAGCTAAAGTTAAGTTAGGAAAGTTAGTAACATTCAGTTGAGAAGTATTGAACCAGTGTTCTGTAAAGCATATGACTGCTACCTCTTTAAGCTGTGTTGAAAGGAGTAATTCAATTTTATTTTTTTTTTATTTTTAAGGGATTGCACATTTTGATGATAAATTATAAAGTTTGAATTTGCTTTTTCAGTATGTACATTTGCTCGACCACTTACCTCTTTAACAGTGCTCTCTATTTTAATGCCTTTACTTGATTTGACATTTTTTCCTTTGTTATTCTCTTCAAAATTTACACTGTGATGGTTTTGTTTACTGTTTTTTAGCACTTGTTGTGTATTCTCCTGCTCTGTGTCCAGTATAAAAAATCATCTTCTCTATTTAATGGTGAAATGATTTTCCTGTTACTACGCCTGCTGGTTTTAGGTGCTTGACTTTTTGAAGAATCACCCTGCTTTCCTTCTTTGATCTCAGCTTCACTTTCAGCACCTTCTTGACCTATTACTGGTTCTTCTTGATAGCTACCAACTGTATTTTGTAACGGTATGGTTTTAAAGTTTTCTGGTCATTTCCGTATTGCACTTTATGTTATTAATAATGTTTTCAGCCATTATGGTTTTACCTAAGTTATTTCTGTGTAGGCCATGTCGCATGAAGTGACTTCTATCCGAGGAATCCAGTCAATAAATTCTGAATTTTGAAAAGCACTGCAAATCTTCTTGAACTTTCTGTTTGTTGCAGTTATTTCAGTATTTACGCAGGACCATTCAATCAGGTCATGTCTGTGTGGTATGCTTGTTATGTAAAACTGGAGATCAGTTCTTGCTGTCAACACTTCTTTTAGTTTTCTGGTCACATTTCTGGCTTCATTTTGATATACATCATTCGCTCCTCCCACTACAACACATGTGCTCCTGGGTGGCAGACTACCAGTATTTAACACTTCATTGAGAGGGGCACCTGGCTTTACTATTCCTGTCACAGAGAACTTTTCATTTTTAAAAACAGAAGCTAGTCCTTTCCCATGGCTATCCGCTAAAATATACACGCTTTGTTTCTTCGTCACTTTCTTTCCAGGGTATTTACAGCTGTATTTATGTTTAATTTTTATGCATCTGGTGTCATGTACTGCCTTCTCCTCTTGTGTAAGATGTTTCTCTTCAGATTTGAGAATCTCAAATCTATTTCTCGTTGGTAGCGAGATATTTTCACAGTTTTTGATAGCACGACAACACTTCTTAGGTTTAATATATACAACACTTTGATCACTATTTTTGTATGAATCCTCAGCACTGTTTTCTTTGAGCACTGTTTTTAAGTTAACCACATATTTCTGAGCAGCACTTAATTCTTGTTTTACACATTGTAACACACTTTCATTCACGCCGGCGTTATTTTTTCTCATTGCAGTTTCAAGGTTATTACACATGGTTTGTCCACATTCACATACCGGGTTTATCGTTACAAGTTTGTCTAAACAAGCATTATGAATCCATACATGCATAACTGAGCATAACCGGATGCCGTTAATGACAGCTTCATTACACGAAACACATTTTAGATTAAAGAAATTTGCATTTTCTGTAAAGCGGTTGATCAACACTTCCACACGCGACGCCTTATTACCAAAGTCCGTGTGGGAGATATGGTAGTTGAAAATGGCCGATCAATGATTTGTGTGTGGTAATAGCATCGAGTCTACCATCGTCCACTATGCTTGTCAGATGTTGGTAGCTGTCAATCCAAATTCTTTACAAACACGAACAAAGTCGTGGATACCAGCTAGTATAAATTGATTTGTAAAAGACCTATCAAGAATCCCATTCCATTATTATAATTAATGTTAAATTACTAATTTTCTTAAATTCAATAACAATTTCATAATAAATAAAATTTAACAATCCGGTATAAATTGAGTCATTATAATGCCCATGGCTTTTTGATTTACACAAACACTCAGTTTCCACAAACTGTGAGTATTATTCAAATGTGAAATTGTCGTAGGGTGGATCATTCCAAAATCTTGTACAAAAGAGATGTTATGCGACAGGAACAGACCAAGACTGGTGAAACTTGGGAGTGAAAATTGCTTTTTTCCCAATCATTCAATGCCATATTAAAAACACTGACACCTGGTAGTGGAAAACATAACTACTGGATAGCAGTGTCACAGAACGTAACTTTGAAAATTTTATTCACACATGGAATTGTCACAAGGTGGATCCTTCCAAAAACTTGTCCAAAAGTAACATTGTGAAACAAGAATAGATCAAGATTGATTAAATTTTAGAGTGAAAAATACTTTCTCCCAATCATTAGATGTCATATTGCAAACACTGACACCTAACAGTGATGCAAAACATAACTTTTAGAGATTTTCCACCAATCCATGAAACAATCATAGTTGTATGTTAATACTTCATATGCAATAAACTGAAAGAACAGCAAGTTGTAATAGCCAAACATTTAGTAAGATGTTGAGGCTGCTAGAATTAGGTCTAGACATTAAAAATCAGATTAGTTGTTATCACATATTCCACAGTGTCATAATTCAATTTTGATAAAAGCTAAATTACCATAAAGTTTTGCAGATATAATTAGGAAAATATTAATAAGATATATGAAAAATATTATAGAATATTAATTATATTCAATTTCTTATTGCCTACCCATATTTTGCAAAGTTTGTCCACATTTGGATGAGTCTATCCCTTGTAATCGCTCCTTCAGACCCTGGCTGTAAGGTTTCACCTCCTCCCCAATAAAACATGTAGTTCACATCGTTGCCATGTCCAGCTCCTGTAAAACATTTGACATACAATGAATCATTAACAGCAAGCAATGAAAGTGAAAGTATGATATG
>JARYHS010015101.1:0-10000 GCA_031002005.1 Vandiemenella viatica
AGAACATTCAACAACCATAGATAATCTTTAATACAAAAAAATAAATTAATGTTTCACTTTCTGGAGAAGAAGTGACTGTGGAAGGATATCAATAAGAAAATGTTCTTGGTGTGCACGTAATTTTTGTTTCAAATGTTTCTATGATTTACATCATTCATCATTTGTGTATTTCTCAATGCAAAATAACTAATTTGGAGACTTTCTTTAAAAACAAATTTGAAATGCTACAAAATCAAATAGCAATAAAAAATACAAACAGAAAAAAAAAATTGGGGGAGTTGGGATCGAACTAAGGACCCCCTGCTCATCAAACCGCCACCTCAGCACGCACATCTAAACCAAAGTTATTAACAAGTTGTCTTCCATAGCCAGATAACTCATTTAGGCACAATTTTTACACTTTTTAATCCCCAATTTCTCTTAAACGGAGGCCCACCAGACAGAAATGCTTCAGGGTGAGAAACGACAGGTGACGTACTATTTACCAGACTTGTTTGTTCTATGATAGTGATTTACAAACTGAAGACCTCTCCTTGCCAGCATGAACAAATAATTATAATGTTCAATTTCACGTCTTTAGGTGCGGCAGTTTTTTCAAAAAGTGTACCACTAGGTGTGCATAATGTGTCGCCTAGTGTAAGGGCTCCCTTCACTTGCCCTAATTAGTTCCTGTGTTTACTTTATAAATTATTAATGTGAATAATTAACTGATTATGTTGCTCACTCACCAACAAATATCAAAACACTAGAGTACTTATCATATTCCTAGAAAAATGTAATTTTGTTTCTATAAAGGACTTTACTCCAAAATCATTTGACAAGTCTAAAAATATAATTAAATTAAAGGTAGTAGATATTCAGCAAAAAAAATACAAACAAAAATGCAATATTTCAACGCATCTCTAAAGACCTCACTGTTAAGAGACATTAAGCAGTTTTTTTTTTTTTTTTTTTTTTTAAAAAAAAAAAAGGATTTTTTCAAGCAATGCCATTTTTTCAAGAAAATAGAAAGATATGACTGAGCTTGCAGAAGTGCCCACATTTAACACAGACACATGAATAATGGTGGGCGCACCAATAATATCAGTGCAATTATTAATAACAGGCCAGAAATTAATCAAAATAACATCAAAAGGAGACATGGAAAACAGGTGAAAATTTTACATTTTTAATAATCAAGGTTGAAAATTGAACTGAAGTTTATACGTATAAATTAATAATACTAGCAAGTGATGGGTATATTAGGTTGAGAAAGGTGGGTATAATCTGACATAGAGACCTGTGGTCTCCAGAATGTGTTACCAGGGCAATTCCAACCTCTGGATATTGAATGAGGAAGTGATTGTAGACACCTGAAAATGATAATTGCACAAGCAGCCTCCCCCACACACCGAAATTTGGCTTGCGGAATATCTTTGTAGTTGTAGATTCCCAAGTATCTCGATGTTGACAGAATGTTTGCTGTGCTTTGTAATTACTCGATTATATGTAATTTTGTTTCTTTTAATGAAATTTGTTCGACATAAGTACTCAACGGATTTTTCAACATCAAAGCTGTGAAGTATCTGTCCATTAATTACGTGAGGTGAAATAGGGGGGGAGGGTGGGTTCCGGTGAAATCTCATGAAACCTTACCAGAGTAACAAAAAGCTGTATCTGGACATAAGTTCACTAAACATTGGAGTATTTAGAAGCACTTCTCTGGTCCAATATTCACTAATTTTCAATTTTTTCATGCGAGGAATCAGAAGACAAATAGCTATGAAACAAAAAATTTCATCATATTCAGTATCTTCCACTTTGATATTCGAGAATGCACTGGTACTGGAGTATTCTCCATAGTGGTAATATAAAACCGATTCTTTTCATCAGCTATATATTTAATCAGTTCTTCTGTAAAAAAATAACATGAAAACTGACAAAATACTTGGCACATTCCCTATTTGACACACGTGTCCCGATAGCGTTTCATTAAATGCATAAATAACTGGATGAAAATTATTTTGTTTCCAGTCAGAGTTATCACTAAGATGTAATTTCTTCGTACACATTTCACTATCACTTTCTGATTCTTCAGATTCAGAACAGCTAGCATCTCTTGTTGAAACATGAGACTGCATTGTCGCCCCTGCTGACAAGTATGGGTTGAGGACTACAGCTTTCCGATTATGTGGAAAAGCTATCACTTCCATCAAAATCAAGTAGTTCATCCTCAGTGTCACTTCTCGTAAGAATCTCCATGATTTCTTCCTCAATGCACCCACGACGTCTTGCCATTTTCTTTATAAAATACAGGACACAAAGAACACTGATGTAATTTCTGATGAACAGTGAACTGTAGAGCAAAGCCTAGGCTCCAAACAGACAATCATTCGGACGATAAGCTAGCAACCAGAAATGTGAAGGCTATTGAGAAATACTGATGGTTGTACAAATTTCATAATGTCTGATAATAATAATTAATTAAATTGTGATGGAATGCATACCATTGTGACAATTTCCCTACACACCCATCTTCTCCCTTTCCTGCACCCATCTACATTTGCCCTCTGCAAATTTTAGCTTAAATTCTTTCAACATTTTTGGTAAATTATTCATCATTTCTCTTGGAAATTTATTCCAATCACTGCAACAAAATCTTCTCGAGTGTCCCGCCGGCTGGTGGTGTAAAAACACGACATTTTGAAAGCTGACTCTGCTGTCTTCATCAGGTATATGGCAATTGTTCTCAGCTGACTGTCTCTACCTCGAGCAGAGTCAGCTGTCAAAACGTCGTGTTTTTACACCACCATCTGGCGGGAAACCCGAGAATATTTTGTTGCATCAATACGCCGGGAAAGTTTCCACTCACTATTCCAATCACTGTCACCCTTACCCAAAAATAAAATCTTCCTACACCCTTGGGCCTGAAATCGAGTACCAGCTTGTGGTCATGGTCATCTTTTCCCTTCCATGCATTACTTTTAATTCTTACATGGCTCATCACCAATATACAACTTCCATGATCCTATTCACCCTCTCCTGTTTCCAATGAATCCCATTCGAGCTCTTTTATCATATCTTTTACCGGTACTGATTGCATTCTGCAGTAATTTCCATAAACTAATCTAACAGCCCTTTTTTGCACCCTCTCCAACTCCTGTGTTTGATACGCAAAATGAGGGTCCCATACTGCACTGTCATTTTCAAGCATTGGTCTGACCAAGGTTTGGTAACCCAATACCTTTACTTCTCTTGTACAACCCCTCATCACTCTATCCAACAAGTGCAGAATTTTCAAACCGTTTCCCACTACCTGACCAATGTGTCCTGCCCAGTTAAGCTTGTTATCAAATGTAATGCCAAGATATTTACATTTCAAGTTTTCAACAAGCAATTCTTTCCCCACTTTATAATCATCATCAAGCTTTAGTTTTTTTATTTGTGTATCTAATAAGCTGACTCTTCTTTGCATTTATCTTCATCCCATGTTTACCAACCCAACTAGATACCCTGTCCAGTTCATCCTGCAGCTGTTTACAGTCCTCAACTGTTTTGATCCTTTTATATAGCATTATATCATATCCAAATGATTTAGAAAAATGCATTATACATTGAATTAAGTTCTCAAGGTACCTAAATTCTAATCCCTCAATAAACATGAATTCTTTACCTGGAACGCTGACTGGTATATCTGACATTTAACTTAATTAACAATGAAATCATTTCAGTCAGCTTCAGATATTTGTTTGATCTAAACAATTATTGTCTCATAAAATCACGTTCAGTATTGGAATTATATAAGAACATCTAAGAAAATATTAAGCTTTACTTGGATTTCTTGAAACTGCTGCCATTATTTTTGTGTTGATCCCTTGGTTGCTGTGTTAGACTGGTGCCTATAAAATCACTCAATAATTTTTCACTTTTGCTTTGTAGTTTTAGAGCCAGTCTTTACTTACAGTATTTTTTGTTTTATGTTGATTATTATTGTTATTATTACTCTTTTGGAGCCTGGCGAAACAAGTAATTTCCAAAAATTAGTTTCTGTAAAACCATAGTTATTAGCTGATAACAAGTTTTCAGATCTGCTAGAGGCTTCTAATTGAAGGCAGGCAAGAAGGTGTCTGGGATTCTGGATCACATTGCATCCACATAAAATACTCAGTCAGCCAAATTTTTAGAGGTTTGTTTCTCATCTTGGTACTCCTAACCTTATGTGATTTATTGTTTTAGAAACTGTAGAGTTGTTTATTGCCAGATGCCATATCCTCTGCGGCCTGAAATTCAGAAGTAAGTTCATTCTTCCACTTGTTGAAATGGCTTTCTCTTGCCAGTCCTTCCAAGATCTGTGTTCTTGATAAGAAAATAATCCTGCATTTCAATCTTCACACTGCTGGTTAAATTGCATGCATCCTTGTACAATCCACATGTTTTCATTGGTTTCATTTGTTCTGCATTTTTTGGAGTAGCTTGTATTGCAATAAACTTGCAAAGAATCTCAGTGTTTTAGGCTTGGTTGCCCACATTTTATTTGTAAGCTTCTGGATTATGTGAAGTTTCATGCCCCCTTTCCCAATGGTTTTAAATAAGTGCTGTTTTTAAGGTGAGGGTACATTCCAAAGACAACAGTGTGTGTTAGACAATGTTAGAATCTGTCATCTCATCAGATAATGTGTAGCTCTCTTTTTTTCTTTCCTGTTTTAGGTGAAAACTTTTTACCTGCGTTTTGGCATAGTTTGGTTTCACAATATTTAGAGTTAGTATTCAAAGCTTGTATCAATTTATTCTCAGCCTATTCAATATTCATGCCATAAGCAGCTGTCTGTGTAATTAAAATACCTAGTGTTGCATGTTATTGTTGATAATTTCTGAAGGTGCTGTAGCAGGATAAGATGTTGCCTTGGGGCAGACCATTCTATATATTGTTCTATGTGATGTTTTTTCCTTGGAGTTTAACATAGAATTTATTTATTTATTTATCAATCTTGTTCCATGGATCCCTGCTGAGGAAGTACCTCTGGGATGTGAAACATGTCATTGTTGATACATATACACATAATATGAGTCATATCATAGTAAATATATATATATTGAACATTGGATAGGATAAAAAACCACCGCTTACCAAAGAAGGGGATTCCAGCGGCGTTGGTACACGAAAAAAACACGAACACACAAAGAATAAAATTTTCGAGCCTGGCTCTTCCTCAGTAGAAGTGAGATGGCTGCACGCAAGCGCTGCTGGCAGCCAACTGCGTGAGCCACAATTTCGGTGGCTCATGGTGGGGGAAATACATCATGGCAGGAAGTGAGGGAGGGGGTAGAAGAGTACAGGCCGGAAAACGGAGATGAATGGCAAGTATAAAGCAAAACTGTACAAGGTCCTGACGCGGAAGGGTAGTATATCTCAGTTAATCAAGTAATGGACACAAGTAGGGGGGGGGGATTTTATTTGAAACTAAAACTAAAATTCGAAATCACAATCTATACCTAAAGATAGGCTCTGGTGAGCGGTGGTTCTATGAGGGAAGGTGGAAGTGAGGGGGATGGGTGGGGAGGAAAATTGGTGCTATCTTAAATTTAGACCTGGAGATTGTCTGGTCCCCAGTTGGTACTGATAGGCCAGTTCCCACCTTCTAAGTTCTGAAATACTGCTTTTATCTGGGAGGACTCTGATGGCGCGGACCGAGAAACAGGTATTAAAATCGTTGGTGCCATGTATAGTGGCATGATGAGATACAGGGTGGTCAGGGTTCTTGGTATGTACTGATTGTCGGTGTCCATTCATTCTGATGGCTAATGGATTGGTTGTGAGTCCGATGTAGGAGGCTGGGCAATGGTTACAAGTGAGTTGGTATATGAGGTGGGAGGATGTACAAGTGGCAAATCCTGTGATGGGAAAGCTTTCCCTAGTTACGGGGTTGGTAAAGGTGGTGGAAGGCGGGTGCATACTGCATAATTTGCAACGGGATCTGTTGCAAGGAAATGAACCTTGAGGCTGTATATATATATATATATATATTTACAAATACAAGAAATAATAATAAACATACATTTTTGCAACTGAGTTTTGCAAACGTCATAATGAGTACAATTAATTATTTTCTTCAAATTCTTGAATGGAGTAGAAGGAGTTGCCAATAAGATAATCTCTAAGTTTTTGTTTGAATACATCTTTATTATCTGAAAGCTGTTTTATACGATTAGGTAGTTTATTAAACAGATGTATCCCAGAATAATTAACTCCTCTTTGTACTAATGACAGAGATGTTTGTGTTTTATGCAAGTTATTTCTGTTTCTTGTATTGAAACTGTGTACCTGTGAATTAGGTGTAAACAGGTTAAAATTTTCTATGACAAAGCTCATGAGAGAATATATATACTGAGAATACATTGTAAGAATATTGAGTTTCTTAAAGAGTTGTCTGCAAGAAGTTCTTGGTTTTACCCTACACAGAAACCTAATAGCTCTTTTCTGTGCTATGAAAACTTTTTTACTTTGTGAAGAGTTTCCCCAAAAAATTATGCCATATGACATTACTGAATGAAAATATGAGGAGTACACCTGTTTCATTAATTCTAGATCTGCTGTTAGAGAAAGTGTTCGTATTGCAAAGGTGGCACTACTTAACTTTGCCAGTAGTGTAGTGATATGATCATGCCAACAGAGTTTCTGATCTATTTAATACCAAGAAATTTTATACTCTCTGTTTCTAAGATTGTGTTGTTTTTATAGTTTATACATATATCTGGCTGTGCATAGTTTTTTGTTTTAAACCTAATATAATGTGTTTTTTCAAAATTTAATTTTAATGAATTTGCCTTAAACCAATTTGCTACTATTCTAAGTACTTCATTTACATTAAATTCTATAGTACTGTTTGGTGTTTTACGCACAGTCAGGTTAGTGTCATCTGCAAATAAAACACTCTTAACTTTGTCGATAAATTTCCAGGAAGGTCATTGATGTATAACAGAAGAGGAGGGGACCTAAGACAGAGCCTTGTGGAATTCCATGTTTTTATTTTCTCCCAGTCTGATGAAGCATCTTTACTTATTTTAGAATCAAAAATTGAAACTTTTTGCATTCGGCTTTCAATGTATGATTTAAACCATTTACCTGTGGTCCCAAAAATACCATAGTATTCCATTTTTTCAAAAAGTAATTCATGATTTATCACAGTCAAATGCTTTTTCAAGATCACAAAATATTCCTACAGGATTCATTTTATTATTCAGTTCCTCAAATGTGTTATTTAAAAAAATGAATATATAGCCATTTCTATGGATGATCCTTTTTTGAACCCAAATTGTGAATTAGTTAGGATATTATAGTGTGTAACATGTTTTATTACTCTTCTATACATGACTTTTTCAAAAACCTTTGAGAATGTTGAAAGTAATGAAATGGGACGATAGTTATCTACACATGTTACTTCTCCTTTTTTAAATAATGGTTTTACAACAGCATATTTTAGTCTATCGGGAAAAAATGCCTTGTATTAAGGATTCATTACAAATGTGAGCAAGTACATGACTGATACAGTCCTGAACATCTTTTCAGTAATTTACTTGAAATATTGTCATAGCTGGAAGAATTTTTAGGTTTTAATTGTTTAAATGAGTTTATTTATTTCTGAGACTGTTACAGGTGGCAATTTCATCTCCACAAAGCTATTTGGGAAAGCAGTCTCAAGAAGCCTTAGAGCACTATGTGGGGATTGCTTTTCTATGCCTAATTTATCTACTACTGACGTAAAAATGTTTGTTAAATATTTCACAAACTTCCCCTACTTCGCTATACACATATCCATTTTGTTCTATTTTTATGTCTTTAGAGTGATTTACAGTTTTTCCTGTTTCAGTCTTTATTATATTCCATATTGTTCTCATTTTATTGTCTGAATTTTCTATTTTCGCCGATATGTACCTGCTCTTGGCCTTCCTTATTACATTTCTTAGTATTTTAGAATAAAGTTTATAGTGAACTTTCAGCGCATAGCTATCCGATTCTCTCATTTTTAAATAAAGGTCCCTCTTTGTTTTACTAGAGATTCTAATACCCTTTGTTATCCATCCCATGCCCAGTTCATTGTTTGGAGTGTTGAGAAATTTTCCTTTTTTTGAAACTACCTTCAAAAAGTGTTAGAAATATATTCAGAAAGGACTCAAATTTTGCATTAACACCCTGCGCATTATATACTTCTAACCAGTTTTCATTGTTTAAGGTATCTATGAAGTGTTTTATATTATTTTCACTAATATTTCTTCTATAAACCCAGCTTTTCTTTATCTGTTTAACAGTGTTCCTGGACTCGATACATAATAGCTGGGCATCATGATCAGAGATACCATTTATTACTGGATGTATGCTGTAATTACTGCACTGAGAAATATCCATAAAAAAATTATCAATTGCAGTCCTGCTATTATTTTGTATTCTTGTAGGAAAATTTACAAGTGCTGTTAAGTTAAAAGACAACATCAAGGCTTCCATATCTAATCTATCATTGCTGTGATTCATAAAGTCAACATTGAAATCTCCACATAATACTATTTGTTTGCTATTTGTAAAACTTAGTAGCAAAGACTCTAAATGAGATAAAAACAGTCTGAAATTACCTGAGGGGGCCCTGTAAATTGCTATCACTATCAGCTCTTCCTTATCATATTCTAGTTTAGTAACACAACATTCAAAGTGTTGTTCTATACAATACTTACTTACAACTACACTACTGCATTCAATATTATTTTTACATCTGCAGAAATGAGAGCTTAATTTATAATTTGGGATGGACAGCTGAGATATTCCTGTATCAGACAAATGATGCTCAGATATACACAAAACGTCTACATTAAAATTTCTGGAATTTTGAATCTCTTCTAGGCTTAAGGTAATGTCATCAGTTTTACTAAATATTCCTCTTATATTTTGGTGGAGAATACTGGTCTGAACACTTTGACGCAATGACTTTGAATTGTTTATTTTATTATTACATACTGGTATATCAGTTGGAATTTTTAATTTCAACAAATTATGATCATCAGAGACATTAATTTCCTTTAGACATCTTAATAAATCTATTTTATTTACCCTAAAAAAGGCCAGGAAAAGGATAGGGAAAAATAACCTGTCACTCACCATAGGCAAAGGCAAGGGGGGGTGGGGGAGGGGGGGGAGGGGGCAGATGAACACACAAAAAAACCACACTTCACAATATTTTGGTTTAGACATATGGCAAGGGGCAGATGTGTACACATCGGTCGTTTGATTCAATCCTCTATCCGTTCCTATCGACTGTTCCCTCCACTAACAAGTTGACCAATCCTGCATGGCTCAAAATATGACCTCCCATCCTGTCTCTGCTTTCTGTAAAACACTTCCACAAACTTCTTTCCTCACCTGTCATTTCCAAAACTCGTTCATTTCATACTGTATCCATACACTTAATTTTCAGCATCCTTTTATAGCACCACATTTCAAATGCTTCAATTCCTTCTGGTATTCCTAGAGACCATGTGTGTGTGTGTATTCATAAAATTATATAAAGTATATATACAATCAAAACTCTTTATTCACGGTTTCCCTATTCGTGTTTTCAATATTCATGGATAAAATAATTGTGACAACTTTCTATATATGTGACTGAAAATTTCATTGTTTCTGGATCTGATACTAAAATAATTGCAATTTTAACAATTGAATGAATATTTATTTACTAGCTATAAGAATGAAGTACCATAACCTTTGACGTATTGCCATCTGAATGTATTTGAAACACTTGTTCTTTGAAGAACGGTGCTTGGTGTACTCAACGCTCTGGCTTTCAATAAATCCCATATCATAACTCATGTTGCTTTTTTGACTTTGTACCACAATTTGGGCATTCATTATGATAAATTATTTTTGATTAAATAATACATGTTCTTTCACTAACTTACTTGTTTTGTTCACAATTTATTATATCAACTAAAATAAAAAAAATAAAGTTAGTTCACACTTGGAAAAGAGTGATTT
>JARYHS010015104.1:0-24354 GCA_031002005.1 Vandiemenella viatica
TTCCATGAAAAATTTAACTCTATTTCTGTAAAATTATATACTCCAGAAGAAATAAGAAAAATTATCAGATCCCTTAAGAGCAAATACTCAAGTGGTTATGATGGGATTTCCAGCAGATTAAATTGTGCTCCACAGAATTAAGTAATATACTAAGTTATATGTTTAATATATCTTTACTTGAGGGTACTTTTCCAGAAAGGCTTAAGTATGCTGTAGTTAAACCACTCTATAAAAAGGGAGATAAGGCAGCCGTATCGAATTACCGACCAATTTCATTACTAACAGCCTTCTCCAAAGTTTTTGAGAATGCAGTGTACAATAGAGTTTGTGAACACCTTAAAAATAATAATATTCTAAATAAATCACAATTTGGTTTTCAAAATGGTCATTCAACAGTACAAGCTATATTTGTATTCACTTACAATATTTTAGAAGGAATAAATGATAAATTAATTTCTGTAGGAATATTTTGTGACTTATCTAAAGCATTTGACTGTGTAGATCATAAAATTCTGATACAGAAACTAAAGTATTATGGCATAGATGGCATTGTTAACAAATACCTAAGTTCTTACCTTCTAAATAGAAAACAGAAAGTGTCAATGGAGAATTTTAAGGCTGCCTTAAGAGATCCACTGTTTTCTGAGTGGAAATTAATCAGATGTGGAGTACCTCAGGGTTCTATATTGGGTCCACTATTCTTTCTAATATATATATAAATGATCTACCCAGTGTTTCAAATAAAAACTCAAAATTTGTCCAATTTGCAGATGACACAAACAGAAATTAAAAACACTCCAGATTTATATACAGAATATATTTCAAATTATGCCTTTGAATTCGTTAATAAATGGTTTACAGCTAATGGCTTGTCTTTAAACTTTAATAAAACTCAGTATATACAATTCAGTACATCACACAGATTAACACCAGATATAGACATAAAATTTGCAGACCAGTCCATTCAAGAGGTAGAGAGTGTGAAATTTCTAGGTTTGTATATTGATCATAATTTAAATTGGATAAGAATAAATTCAGGAAAAAATTGAAAGAATTTTTAATTGACAACTCCTTCTACTCTGTCTATGAATTTATTTCTTAAAAATAACTGCCAGTAGCTTGTGTAAATGTAGTTTACATAATTAATTTACCATGTATGCTATGACTGTACATCTCCTGGTGTATGTATTTATTTTGTTACACAATTGTTGACGTTACCATATATGCTATGACTGTACATCTTGTGGTGTATGTATTATTTTGTTAAGAAATTTTTTTAATGTACCATGTATGCTATGACTGTACATCTTATGGTGTACATATTATTTTGTTATGGAATTGTTTAATGTACCATGTATGCTATGACTGTACATCTACTCGTGTACTTATTATTTTGTTATGCAACCGTTTCACAGTGGTCTGAAATCCCGAAAAGCTGGCCAAAAGTAAAAAACAAAAGTTACTATTTAGGAACTTTGACTTTACTAGTTCCATAGAGCGGTATTTCTTTGATGTAAATTACGTGTCGGTTTCGCTTTGTGACTCATGCAGAAGGGCATAGACTCGTTTGAAAGTGCCGACGCGACGTGGCGTGAACATCTGGCGAGTTGTAGCTCATACCGAAAATAAGCGATTAGTTGGAAAGTAACCGGCGAAAATTCACAATTCTTTTAAATATAATAAGTGATTGTGTAAAGAACGACGTGGTGTTGCTAACATTTGAATTCGCAAAATGGATTCACCCCCACAATATAAGAAAAATAATAATCTTCATTATACTAATTATTTAACTTTAAAGTTGAAAAAAGGTTTGTGTGTTCTGTCGTGTTCGGTCGAATCTCTTATGCCACCTTATAGCCTATATTGTATTTGATATTTATTTTAAAAAATTGGCTGCTACTAGCTGCTATTCTGTTAATAATATAATTTTTGTGTTAACATGCATAACAACAAAATTGTTGATCAGGTAAATAATTTAAGGTTTGAATACGGCCTTGACTTTTCGCCGTATTTCGGTAATACTTTCAGGTTCCCGTGTAACTGAGGACTGATTTAACAGAATGAAATTTAACAGAATCATTAATAAATCGATTAAAAATTTAAAAGATTATAATAAATTACAGTATTTTTTAAATACATTTTTAATGGATTTTAAATGTTTCAGAATGTACATCTACTACATGTATAGAGATTTCTAGAAAATAAATTATTTTACTACTAAAAGGAAAACTAAACAATTATGTTGCAAACATTGTTGCAACAATTGAAATGCATAGAGCCTATATCTGATGAAACAAAAGTAACTATTTATGAACTTTCACTTTACTAGTTCCATAGAGCGGTATTGCTTTGATGTAAATTACGTGTCGGTTTCGCTTTGTGACTCAAGCAGAAAGGCATAGACGCGTTTGAAAGTGCGCAAGAATCGTGTAATAAATATATAAAAAAGTTTCGGGAAGATTCCTCGCGAAAATGCAGCCGCCAAAAAACGATGGAATATGTGTTTTTAACCGACTTCAAAAAAGGAGGAGGTTCTCAATTCGTCTGATTTTTTTTTTTTTTTTTTTTTTTTTTTTTTTTTTGCGTCTTTTGATTTCCTCAGACCACTTTATTACGAGTCTCAGGAAATTGCCACAAAAAAAGTTGAGATCTCTGTCAATAGAGGCATTAGAGCTACTCAATCCGCCAGTTATCGCAACACATTGTTCTGATGTAACTGATTCTGTGACAGATGAATCAACGACAGATTGTTGTGATTCCGATAGCGAATAAAATGTACCTTGTTTCTTATCAAGCAATCGAATTTTTTTTACAAATAAAAAATGTTTTATAAGTAAAATTGCATAAAACTATTTTTCTTTAACAATACAATTTTAGACATTTTTAATAAAATATTATCAGTAAGCAATTTTGTTTTTTATTTTAAAAATGAAATATAGATTTACGTCCTCATAAGTCCCGTTTCATTATAATTATTTGAAAAAGATACTGTTTTTCTGTTTGTAAAAATGTCCGACCACAATGGCTTTGCCATTTTATATTATAAGAGTCAATTTTAATCAGTATTAATAAAAGTCGTGATATATTCATTATCGTATGACATATTGTTTTAATTTTTTTCATTATCACCGATTTAATATACTTATAGGATATTTTATGCATTTAACATAATTTTTTGTACTAGCATCCGCCATTTTGAAGCCGCCATTTTGTTTTTTTCAACAAATAATTTCCAGATTTTTTATAACAGATATTAAATCACCCCATATTTATACTATTTTTAGATAATCTGCCATATTAAATATTTTCTGCCATTTTGGAACCGACATTTTGTTTATATTTTATTTTATTTTTTTATAATTGACGTAGATATTCGTTATCAGCGACCTAGACAGATCATGTATACAAATTTTCATGAAGATTGAACATGTATTTCTATTTTGGCCAGCTTTTCGGGATTTCAGACCACTGTGCGTTTATCAATAAACTGACAACATTCTACATCCCTCAGAGCCAGTCACTTATATTGGGATCAATTGAAAATGAATGTATTGTATTGTTACAGGGTAGCGTATTGGGACCATTGCTATTTATTATTCTAATGAATAATTGTTTTGATTGTTTCCTGTCAGATATTAGATTGTTTAAAGATGACATGATGCTATATAAAATGATCAAAACGTTAAATGACTATAAACAGCTGTTGGGTGATCTGGACTGGATAGCTAGTTGGGTTTTAAACATGAGATGAAGATAAAAACAAATAATAGTCAGCTTATTAGATACACAGATAAGAAACTAAAAGTTGATCATGACTATAAGGTGGTGAAAGAATTGCTTGTTGAAGACTTTAAAAGTAAATATCTTGGCTTAACATTTCATAAAAAGCTTAACCCGGCAGGACACATTGGATAGGTAGTAGAAAAAGGTTTAAAAATTCTGCACTTGGAGAGAGTGAAAAGGGGATATACAAGAGAAGTAAAGGAATTGGGTTACATAACTTTGGTCAGACTATTGCTTGAATATATTAGTGTAGAATGGACCCACACTTTGAGTATCAAGTATAGGAGTTAGAGAGGGTGCAAAAAAGGGCTCCTAGATTTGTTTGTGGAAGTTATTATAGAATGCAATCAGTAACAAATATAGTTGAAGAGCCTCTGGATGAGAGAAAGCCACATGTGTAATAGCTAGATGCAATCCTCTCGCTGTGTTTCGGAGACCTATTGCCAACGTTTAAAACTGCTCACATCTAGTAAGTGGAAAGCTGGTTCAAAATTCGCATATATTCATTTTGGATATAATGAAACAGACGTGAGTTGATTAGTTCATCGTGTGCTTGTTCATGCAAAATCTTTCTAATATATGACGTTATATGAGAATTAGATAGTGCTTTATATATCTGAGTATACCTGAGACCACACAGGGTGGATTGCGGTATTCAAGATAATCCAGTCGTAGCAGAGGAAGCCGGTCTTATTTGCATGGGTCAACAGTCTGCGTTCCCATATTAATTAACCCACACTTTCTGTGCTTTCTGCGCCAGTTTCTCTCTGTTCTTAAAGCGTTCCTTCTTCTTCATCTTGATGGTAGATTTCATTTCCTTTATTTGACGTTTTTACCTGCATTACCGATAATTTCCAAGCTTAGTTTAACTCAGTCATGATATTAGTTAATTTTTCTTTCGAGATTTTTTTTTTTTTAAATCATTTTCTACAAGTTTTTCCTTATTTTTGGAATGGAATACACAGCTTCACATTGAAAATTATGTCAATTTTTCCTTCAAGTTTTCTTGATAGATATTTGTGATCATTCTCAATTGATTTTGGAAGCTCATTCACGATGACCAATGGCCTCATCTAATCTTGTAGCTCACTCTCCAGATATTCCTTTAATTGCTTATTATCCATTACATTGTCTCCCAGCTACCAATGCACGGATATCGTTACATTTTTTTTTATGATAAGGGTGTCAGATATTGTTATATTTTATTAAGAGAAACTGATGAATAATTTCTAAAAAAAAAAAAAATTAAAAACTGAAAATTACAGAGGGTAAATGCAGGTGGGTGCAGGAAAGGGGGAGAAAATGGGTGTGTAGAGAAATTTCCACCGGATCATGCGCTCCATTGCATTTAAGTTAAATTAAATTAAGCTTCTCAATATACTCAGCTTGTCCTGCTAAGACTATGTCATCACAAATTGTAGCATTCTGATTTTTCTCCTTGAACAGTTATGCCAAATTCTAATTCTTCTTTCGCCACCTTTATTGCTTCCTCTATATACGGTACAAACCATGGAGGAAGGAATATATGGAGACGAGATAACGCGAATCCGTGAAACCTCGTGAAAAAACTGTGCCTGCGCGGCGGACATCGTAGGAGTACCAAAACATTGGGCTGTTTGCACTGTGTCAGCTGCTGAGAATATTTCATTTTCTAATATTCTAAAGTTTTCTATAATGCTAAGTTGTGATGCATATGGTTGCACAAACAGACGAGATAGGAAAAAAACCTGGAATAGCGTTTCGTAAGTAAGTCACATTGTAATTATCGTTCTAGAAGTATCTGACAGGCAACCGCAACATTAGTGCCATTCGCTATAAATTTATTCATTGCTCTCAATAGGATCATATTATTCTCAAATTTTTGTTGGTGTAGTGTAGACAATTAGCATATGTTACTATTTTGCACCTGAAAAGCTAGCCTTATTGTAGACAAATGTTGGAAATTTAATTTAAACGGGTCATGTTTACATCGCGACACAGTAATATGGTATTCTGCATGCATTACTCACGTTTAAGGTTACACTGAAATTGCACGATGAAATTAATCGTGATAATTTGTGCTGTACGAACTACTAAACGTGATGAAATAAACTTTGTTGACGGAAATGTAGTTCGCGTTGCATTTCTTGTGTTTAGATGTGTCTACATAGTTTGGTTTTGTAGCGGCAATATTAATGGAAATGTTGGCAGGTTGAAATGCGGTGTATACAAGAAGAGAACAAACAATTTATTTATTATTAGCTGTTAGTTTCTGATTTTTGAATGTACTGATTTTTCTAGCAAAATTATATAGGCCACTACCAGTACAATATCTTCTAAGTAAGCTCAGAAACTATGAGGTTTTATGAAGTATTAATTTTTTTAAAGCTCTAAACATTGACTTATGTTTTTTTTAAATTTCAGATATGACTTGTTTCTGTTTGTAAATATGTCTACAAGTATATTTCTAGATTTTGAAATCTTCCTTGTCAATTACGGAAATAGAATGTGAAAATATAACCTATTTGAACATCAACTAAAATTTAAGGACTGTAGAAATAAACAGTTTGTTATTCAAGTTAAAAAGAATTACCTGCTCATTAAGTTACGTCCGAATTCATCACCAAATATGGATATGGCGATAGTTTTTTTCTGCTCCAGGCCGCATTTCAACCTAACCACATCAATTTTAAGGTACAATATCTGTAGAACTAAGCGAGATATCAAAAAAATTTATTCTTTACTTTCAGTTACCCTCATCGAGTTACATAAGAAGTCGTCATCAAATTGCGGCGCCACGGTTATCGTTGAATCCCCTCATAACCTAACAAACTCACTTTTGAGACAGTATATCTCGCGAACTAAGCGTGATATCGAAAAAATTTATTCTTTATTTTCGATTTGTATCGTCGTGTTACATAAGAATCTATCACCAAATTTGACTTTGGGGACACGTTTCTTCTGAATTTCAACCAGAAACTCCACTCTTTTGAGATAGTATATCTCGAGAACTAAGCACGATATCAAAAAATTTATTCTTCATTTTTGATGTGCCTCAGTCGAGTTACATAATAATCCATCATCAAATTGTGGTGCCACGGTTGTCTTATGATTCCCTTGAGGTTTTTGTGCATATTTCCGTGTTTCTCTGGTCAAGCAATATGGCGGCCTCCCCTCCCCACTTGTCTCCACCCGGTTTCACTCCAGTATGTGGCGAAGGTCCCTTGCGTCGTCTCCATATATTCCTTCCTCCATGGTAAAAACTGAATATCAATGGGGATAGACTACAACCTTGTCTCACACCCTTTTTAACTTATGTATGTCTCTTATGATAGTCTACTTTTATTACAGCCACTTGTTTCTTATTTATATATTACAAAGAATTCTTTGGTCTCCATATTTTAGACCTAACTTATTTAAAATTTTGAACATCTTGTCTTTCAGAATACAGTGAGTGATAAATTCGTTATCATAAAAACAGAAGCTTTGGATGGAATGATTCTTCTTTTACAAGATGCAGTATCTTTGAAGCAGTATCGATTTTTAGCAGCTGTTCGTATTGGCCCTTGTGTGATCTTTGTTAGTAATATTGTATATTATTCTCTCAATATGACAAGTGGATATAGTATGGAACCAATAACTGCTGTATATATTAAGGAAGAGGTAGGTTTTAAGTGTTTATGAATCCATATAGTACATATATTATTTATGTCTGTTCTAAAACAGAGACTCTCGTTTGCAAAGTGAAACTTGCAAAAGGTTTGTTGTTATATCCGTGATTAGTGTTCTGCAATCATGACAGTACATTTTTCTCACTGATTCGTATGAATGGAAACATAATTATTTCCGCCATTTTTTTTTTTACTTTGTCTTGTTTCCTAGTTGGGAGATATAAGGAAGTTCCGGCTCGTGTTCACATCGCGATACAGTGACTGTTTTCTTGTGTGTACTACAGTTCAGTTGCAGTGCACACTGAAGTTGTATAATTTAATTAATAATTATAATTAAATCTATGCTAATTAGGAATCTTGATAGAGAAAATGTTGCTACTGCTGGAAATGAGTTCGGAAGTATTTAATGTGTTAAGATTTGTCCGTATCATGTGATTTTGTAGCAAAAATATTAGCGTTGATAGTAGATAGGTTGAAAAGGTGCCTGGACCAGAATGTTCTTGTTACTGCATAAGTCAGGATGAATTTAGTTATTAATAATAATAAATAAAATGCTTTTATAAGCGCCGTGTTTGTGATGACGTATGTCGCGAAGTACATTACTCTAGAAGTTCCTTTGCGGAAACCATGATTGTTATGCAAAATTTTTTCATGTTGCAAGTATTTGTCACGGTAATGAGTATGTGTGAAAATATTTCCATTGACATTCGTCAATGAATTACTTTTTGAATCAGTACTTCACAATTTTATTACAACATTCACTAATGACGCCATAAAGCTGCTGCAGTCAGTTGCAGGACGTATTATTTTCAAGTTTTAATTCCGTTATAATATAGACCGGGCCATTAACTTAAAGCAGACATTAGGCTGTAATACACACTGAACTAGCACGATTAAAATATGTACTTGCGGAAGTTTTTCTAGCGGTGTCTTGCGAAAGCAGTATCAAAGGGACTACTAGAGATTCCGCAAGAAATTCGCATGAACATGATAACATAGTAAGGATGAAAGGTATGCTGTTTTACTAAGAATTGTTTCTAAAATTCTGTTAAAATAGAAGTGATTTCACGCTACCAACGGCAATATTTAACCAGAAAGTGCATAGGTTGATATGATCTCTGAACCAAAAATATTCGTACTTTAAATGTTAAAAGGCAGTTAGTACCTTTTCGTCTATATCAGCTGACATATAAACATAATACATTTCCTTTGTTTAAATGTTTAGTCGTGGAAGGATGTATTATCATTTTTTTATATATATAAATAATTGCAAAAGAGCTAATGCCCTAGTGGAAATTTCACTACATACCTAATTACGATTTTTTCACGTTTTTGCCTTAAAATCCTTCACTCTGTAAGGTATGTTGTTGATTAACCCCTTAGGTATGTCCCATTCCCTAACACCCATACCTACAAATAAAAACTTTGCTACTCCCTTTCTTTAAAATCAAATAATAATTTACTATCATAGTCTTCTCTTTTCTTCCACATGTTGTTTCTTCATCTGCCCTTGATATTAATCTATAAATTCAAAATTAATTAATACATAATATCTTGTAAGTGTAAAATTTGATATTAATATAACATAATTAAACATTTATTGTTATTAAAATATTAACAACATTTAAAAGATACACAAATACTAAAAACAATTGCTTTGACAATCTCCTTTTTCTAGCTTTAACCCTTTGACTGGTGTAGACGTGTATACACGCGCCGCCTTGCCGCTCTGTCTGTGCTCCAGACGTGTATACACGCGCCGCCTCGCCGCCCTGTCTGTGCTCCAGACGTGTTAACACGCTAGCCTCTTAGCGGCCTGGCTATGAAGCCATATTTCCCCCCATGGTGGTTAGTTGTTTTCCTCATTCGGCCCTTGAGCGTTGGCAGCTGCGATCTAATTTGTGTTGGTATTTTCCTTTTAGTTTTCGCTGAGAAAATGGCATACAGTCATTATATTTTTTAACTGCTTTTTTAACTGGTAAAGAATGGGGGGCAAGGAATGGGAAGGAATTCAGCTATGGCCTTTTGTAGGAAGCGTCCCGGCATTCACCTGGAGTGATTTGGGGAAACCATGGAAAACCCAAATCTGGATGCCTGGACGGGGATTCGAACCATCGTCCTCCCGAATACGCCGTCGTGTTTGTACCGCGGAAGAAATCACTGGAGATTCTTACTAGAAGCGACAGTGAATATGATCACTTTGATATGGATGACAGTGATAACCCTTCGACAGGATCTCGGTGTAATTTTCCTAAGCTGTGTACATCAGCTAGTGGTAAATGACCATTTTTCAGAGTTTGAAGCTACAGATTGTGCGAGCGAAATGTGTGGAAAAAGAGAATGCTTTAGTGACGCGTTTGACAGCTTGTGCTTGTCGATTAAGCTGCAGGACACAAGTGGGGATTAAGTTAACTTTCCAGCAGTTTGTCATTTTTCCTGATATTTCTAACGGAATATCATATGATATCTATTGCTGATGAGACCAACAGATACGCGAGAATCAATTCACACTATATTTTCACTATGAAGTGGTTTAAAAAGTTATTTTTCCACATTCTCGAACACTTGCATTTTTAATGCTCACTCTCTTCACCGAATAGTGACCGGACGAAAAATGCCAGTTGCAGAGTTTCGTCTGTTGCATCCATAAATTTAAATTTCGTGAGGTATTTTTCAGGATTTCCTGACACCCTGCCCCCCGCCCCCGTCTTCTAAGATCAGGTCCGTGAGACCCCCCCCCCCTAGAAATCGCCCTCGCAACTTTTTGAGACCTTTTTTTTAGGTCGCAACCTTCCAAAGCTGCACTTTTCGAGAAAATACATCGATTTTCACGTCATATGTAGACTTTTTTTTTAACTCTACAGTCCAAAAAATTTCACGTGAGATTTCCGTTGACCCCCTCTCTCCCTTGGTAATATTTCGCCGCCCCCCCATTTCACCTCACGTAATTTATGGACGCCCCCTTAGAGAAGTTGTTGAAGCATATGCCACAGAACAGAACGAACCTAGCAATGGAAGACGCTCTGATAAAGAATATCGTCAAGGATTTACTGGGAGACTATTTTCCAAATTTCATTCATATTGAAAATTCAAAGAAGAGCACGCCAATGCGTAAATGCGCTGTATGTTCGATACAGAAAGTGCGTCGAGAAACCAATGCAGAACATGTAATGTATCACTGTGTGTTGTACCATTTTTCAAGGCTTATCGCACAAAAAGAATTACTAACCATGGTTAACTGCAGAGTAATAATTATATTACATTTATACGCCTCTAAAACTAAACGAAAAACAAAAACAAAAACAAAAACAAAAAAAAAATAAAAATATATTAGCCCGGGTCAAAAAAAAGGCTGGAAAATTTGTGCAGAATTTGTGAAAGGTATTCGGAAAGGTTCTCTCCAGATAAATTACTACGCTCACAAACTAAAAACATTTCAGTTGCTATAATATCTATTTAGTATATGAAGTACCGGCATGTTTGATTACGCAGACATTCACTTTTAGAGGATCTTTAAATTGAAAAACTTTAGATGTTATATTAACAGCAGTTATTTTGTATCTGCGATTTCAAATCGCAGAGTGACAGCAGAAGAACGTCAGACACAATGCTCCAGACGTATTCAGTACACAGCGGTCCGGTCGAACGCGGCATTCCAGCGCAGGTAAACGGCTTAGGCGTAAACAAAGCAGCACTCAGCGAGGGCTCGGTCGGGCAAACCGTAGCAGTTAAAGGGTTAACAGATGCAAACTCCTAAACCATATCTTTAAAATCAACAGTTTGAGTTACTTCATGTTCAATTGGCAATATGGCAAGATTTTAGCCACGTGTTGCTCACTGGTGACCGAAAGTGGTTTTAAATTAATTGTAACTCCTGTGAAGATCGGGTCTCACTTGCCCATAACTGCTCCGCAACGTCACCGCACCGACAAGTTTCTTAGTAGTTTTGGCGCTCACTGGATCGAAGTTTGTCCAAAGGACTCGGCATGTCGGCCGACATTCGGCCATCATTGCATTGGTTTATGTTTTGACGGTGCGAACCAGTGTCGGCCAGCTGGATGCTTGAAAAGCGCATTGGGAGAGTTCGGAAATTTCTCTTCCCTTACTACCATATGATTCCATGTTATTTTTTGCCTGAAAATAGTTTTTTTTTATCCGTCTTCATTAGATGTTCGGTAAATATAGAAAGACTTCGAGCATCTTCGCATTTAAAAATCAAAGCTTTTCCAGGTTTGAAGATCAATTGTAAGACCCACAAAATTGCAGCCGAGATCCAAATTTGTAACGGAGACCTCCCACACACGAATCACATGCTGTAACCAGACGCCAGTCTAGTATAGAAGTACTGAAAAAATATATTCAAATACGTAAAAGTGGATTCGTGTTTTTTATGACAAAAATAGATGGTATAGAAGCAGAGTATGTTCATTTTATCATGTTAGAAAACTTATTTTTCATTACATCTACATTCGGTCTGGTGACCCAAATGGTTATTGCATGCGATTTGGGTACTGAAGGCCCCGATTCAAATCCTGGCCTTGATTGTAATTTGTGTGAGCCTTAAAATTAACATATACCTCTGGCAAACTTTTACCTGTTAATGCGGAAATTCTAGGACGCTCCATGGTTCGAATTTCGCCGGTAATCTGTAGGTCTCTTTTTCAAGTTAGGTGACTACGTTATAGGTGCACTACGAGTTTCCCAATAAGAAATGTAATGGACCATAGTAATTTGGGAATAAAGATGTATTTAATGTATTCATTACTAATACAAGTTGAGGCTCTTGTCTTCGAGCAGCTGTGTGTCGCAGCCGAAATACTAGCGTTGTGGGTTGAATTACGCCCTGCGTAGCGTCACATGCGATGAACACGTGAAAGGCATGCGTTGTCCGTGCAGTTAGCATAGAATATTCTAGCGTGTTCTGGTGTGGAACAAAGCTCCCACCACCAAGTTGAGAAGTCAACGTCACAAGTGTTCTTGTCTATGATTGGCTGGTTGAGCAATGGCGGCTGTCAAGACACATGGCACGGTACGCTCCTTGGCGAATAAAGTTGATATCGCCATATTGTTCCTTCTTCATTCTGTTGGAAGCATTCGCGAGGAGAAGATGTAGTCGCTACTAGAACATCTGAGTAGCAGGTAAGACGAATAATGGTTCACTGTCCTGGCTTGCCTCGTAGTAGCAATGTCTGTTGATTGGTTAGGTTTCGTAAAGTTATAAAGTATTAATTATGGGTACAGTTGTGTCTGAAGAGTTATCTAATGGAAGTTATTTGATGAGTGTTAACAGTTTCATTACGTTTTCTAAGTGTTCATTATGATTTTGGTGAGCTTCGTAACGTATTTCCTCAATCCGTCATAAGGTAGATGGTTATCGGACGATGTGTAATAGTTAGGTTTTTATCAATAAATGTTGTTAAATTGTATTTGTGCGTCTTGTTTCACTAACCTCATAACACTCTTGGTTAAAGAACTCATGTTGCCTTCCTAATGAGCTATATAAATTGGTTTTCAGTGTCAGAATGTGTTAAGTTGAAGATAGTAGTTTTCTGCGGTATATCTTTCGGAATATTAGCTAAAGCGTAGCTCGGAGTCTCTACGTTAAATATCGACTGCCCTGGTGTCAGATTACATGTTAAGATCTTCCGGCATCCGCCACAAGAAAAGCACTACATTTCTACTCGTCAAAGGTAAGCACTATTTCATAATATCAGTGATAACGCCCATACTGAAAGTGTGTGTTTGACCAGCCCATTCGGTTTTCCATCCTGAAAATAGGGATTTAGTTGGCTTTGCAGTGGTTAGTGTAGATGTTGATATTCAGAATGTGATTATAAGGTTATGTTTGGTCTGCATTCAGTAATTCACGTTACGTTAACAGGGAAACACACACACGCTCACACACCAATAGGAAGCCTCCCATTTACACTATTGAGAAGACTGCCATTTAATTAAATTGCAATGGAGTGCATGTTCTGGTGTCAATTTCCCTACCACTCGTCTTCCCCCTTTCCTGCCCCCACCTACATTTGCCCTCGCCAAATTTTATCTTTAAATTCTTTAAAGCTTTTGGTAAACAATTCGTCATTTCTCTTGGTAACTTATTCCAATCCCTGACAACCTTACAAAAAAAAAAAAAAAAAAAGAGAATCCTCCTACACCCCTGTGCCTGAAATTGATGTGCCAGCTTGTTGTCATGGTCATCTTTTCACTTTCATGCATTACGTTTAGTTCTTACACCATTATTTTTCCATGACTCATCACCAATATAGGACTTGTACACTTCCATGACCCACTTCACCCTCCTCCTGTCTTGCAATGAATCCCATTCCAGCTCATTTATGGTATCTCTAACTGATTGCATTCTGTGGTAATTTCCACAAACAAATCTAGCAGCCCTTTTTAGTACTCTCTCTAATTCCTGTATTTGATGCTCAAAATGTGTGTCCCATACTATCAATCAATGGTCTGACCAAAGTTTTGTAACCCATTTCCTTTACTTCTCTCGTGCATCCCCTCATCACTCTCTCCAACAAGTGCAGAATTTTGAAACCTTTTCTTACTACCTGACCAATGTGTCCTGCCCAGTTAAGCTTGTTATCAAATTTAAGAAGCAATTCTTTCCCCTCCGTATAATCATAATCAACTTTTAGTTTTTATTTGTGTAGGTATCTAATAACCTGGCTCTTAATCAACACAATTATCCATCAGAATAATGAATAGCAATGAACCCAATACACTACCGTGGGACTCCCATTTAAACTTCCACTTCTTTTGATACTGCATTTTCTACGCTAACTTTGTTTTCTACTTTTTAAAAATTCTACTACCAAGCAAATCACTTTCTCATCCACTCCAATAGTTCTTACCCTATATACTACCATTTATGGCTCATTCTGTCAAACGCCTTCGACAGATCTAGTGCTACACTATCAATTTGGTCTCCCTTGTCCATTTCATCTAAAATATCTTACATATGTCCCACCAACTGAGATTCGCATGAATATCCTCGCTTAAAGCCATGTTGCCTACTTGAAAACCAATTACGTTCTTCACATATATTTCTGATGTGGTTGCATATCAATCTTTCCATTAATTTACCTACCAATGATGTCAAACTGATTGAACTATAATTTTTGACTCTATTTCTCACCCCTGCTTTATGTACCAGCACTATAGTACTTTTCCAGTCCTATGGTAAGCAGCAAGTATCCAGACTCAGTTTAAATAATATTTCAAGATAAAGTACAATGTCACTCCAGCTATCTTTAATATGTCTGTAGTAATATTATCTACATCAGCCCCTTTGTTTTTTCAGCTTTCTTATTTCCTTTGTAATGTACTCTGAATGAATTTCAATTTTTTTGATCTTTTCATTTGTAATTGTGTTGTTAAGCTTTTTCTCTGAGTTAGATCATGCCGTTTCTGATTCACTCTCCCTAATGCTCTCACTAAACCAAAACCTCGTTATGGCACAAATCTTGTTTGTCTTTATGGAGGGAACATTTTGTACATGTTCTTTGTACTAATATTGAGTCCTATTCATGTGATCTCAATCAAAATTTTAGTATTGCTTATAAAAGTAAATGATTTGTTTCTCTATCAAGTAGTAATTTTAATAGTTGACAACTCCTTCAGAACCATAATCTTTTGCGTAGTCACTAACTTTAGCGGATGGTTTTGATATATATTTTAAATACTGCTTAATCATTTTGTATTGCTATATTATGTAGCTTAAATGGTTTTGTTTATTATTTTGTGTGAACATTGCTGCTGAGCTCAATTAGTAACTGATATCATAATAGATCTAGAATGGGGCACACTGGAAGACAGCAGAGGGTTCAAGAGAGTACTGGGAGTGTACAAAGTATGAGGTGTTGAAAGATATTGGTGAAAGAATATAAAGTAAAGCATGGAAGGGAAAATATCACCATGACCACAAGCTGGCACTTAATTTCTGTAAAATTTTCTTTCGCAAATAAGGGATCAGAGATTGGAATAAATTACCAAGGTAAATGATGATTAATTTACCAAAAAATGCTCACAGAATTTAAAATTAAATCTTTAAATAGCTTCTTATCAAAATATGTTTGTTGAGGGTACTTGTTATACTTTATTATACAATAATTTCTGTAACAACTTATTTCTGAGATTTTATAATTTTTGTACAACAGAAAAAAGAGGTAACTGTAAATACGATAAATACTCTATATTGTAAACCACAATTGTTTTAATTGGTCATCTAAGTTGTGAAAAAACCTGTAAATAAAAGGTGATGTAGTTTTTAATACATAACTGTGTTTCAAGCATTCATAAAAGAAATTGGAACTGAAGAAACTTAAATTTGTCTTTTTATAAAGGATCATATACAAATAAAAACCTAAAGTTTAAAATGTTAGAAACAGTGGTGGCAATCAAACTGCTTTTTGTTTGCAGTTACAAACGTTGTAAACAATGTAAAATATCTTATTTGCAAGAGGACATGTGTACGTTGGCATTGCTTGGGGTAAAATAGCATATATTTTTTAGGTTTTCCTATCACTTTTTTCACCACAGTATGCAGATTTGCGATAACCCTTCTAGTCATTTGGACCTTATGACACTCTGAAAGGTGTAATGTTAAGAGTGGCTCCTTTGGGTTCCAAAAAATCAAAAATTAAAAACTTTGTTTTTCTTTTAAAAGATCAAGGATGCAAGATAACTTTACCATTTGAGGATCAGATGTTGCTCCACCATATAAATGAGAACAATATAAAGCTACTCCAAACTCACTACTACCTACAAGTGCTATGAGAGTATGAATACCTTGGTAATGTGAGTATGTGCCTACACCATGGTCATGGTAACCACTAATTTGTATTGGAATCTCAGTACAATGAATAACAATGTTTTATTCTACATCCATCTTTTTGTACATTGCCTAAAAATTTAATTCTTTGAAAGCATTATACACACAGGTGGGAACAGTTAACTTCGTTAATTGTTAATCCACAACTTAAAAAGATAACTTCGATAATCGTTAAAGCGTTACATTTTTGCAAAATTAGCGCAAGTTAAAGTTAACAATTAAAATTCAAACATCCAAGAGTGGAACAAATGCTTATGTGTTGTAATAGGTATTACTGCAAGCAATACCAAGGTGCTATGTACCATGAAGTGAATCAATAATACATCTACCAAATGTCATTCTGGAAATTGAGTTTTTACCGGGGTTTAGTGTTTTCACCAGCTTCTCAAATGTATTGGATTCTTCAGCATGTAGTGGAATCTTGTTGGCAACGAAAAGGATTGCAGTACATCGCTACACATCAGCTTGTAATATGATGGTCCCGGTAGCTATGATACCAAACTTTTTGTTGACGTAATCTTTTATTAGCAAATCAATTCTGGTGCTATATATATATATCAGAAGAAGCTACAGCACTTGAAGGCTTTGAATTATTTTTCTTTTTTTCCCAATGAGTTGGCTCTGTTTTTACTTTTTCTTCAAACAGTTAATACCTATTTGGATATATGCAAAGGCTAGATATGTGTGCCTTGATTGTAGAAAGTTTAGGAAAAAACAGTTTGAATGAATAAATCAACTGTTTCAGTCTAGATTTAAGTGCAACATAAACGCATAAATGTGGCCTAGGATTTTTAATATTCTAGTTGCTGTTGTTAGCATTGCTGCTTTCACTAACTGATTCAAGAGCTAAAGTTTCAATTACATAATCATGTAACGAATGTCAAGATTAACTTATTTCACTAACGAATACCAAACCAGTTCCAACTAAAAAAGATAGATTTTCAAAACCTTCTTTTCTAGTATAAAATAGCATGGTAGCAGTAATGGCAAAAAGAACTAGGAAATAAAATTTAAATACCCGTCCGGCATTGAGATCTCGATTTAAAATGTTGTCTCAAAATGTTTCCAGGCGAACACCAGGATGACTGCAGCAAGAAGCAATGGCTGCATTTGTTGCTGTTCTTGTCCCAAAATCTCCTCCGTCATTAATAAGCTCGACGGCAACGAAGCATAAAGCCATAAGAATTAAGAATGGTTAAAGTATAAAACAGAAGAGTGTATGTGCATTTAAAGAGGAGAAATTATATTTTTAACATACTATCAATCCATATCACCATAAATGAAAATCTTAAATGTGGAGAAAGTTCTTTCTTTGTAGTAAAAGTAATGTACTTCATAGAAAGCAGATCCTTCATTCGTCCTTCACGAAACCACATTACAGCCCAATATACTTTTTATTGACATCTCAATAATATAATTTGGTTAGTTTGAAAATATTATTCGTTATTGGGTCGGTTCAGCAGTCGTAGAAAATTCTCATTCCTTTTATTTGTAGCGCTCATTGTATGTAGCATTTAACATTAATTTACAGACCGAAACGGTAGTTATAACATACCGTTATCATTTTGTAAGCGATTCCAACCTAGTAGTCAGGGGAGGATCCAGGGGGGGGGGCTCAAGCTCCCCCCGAAAAGCATCTAGGTCCACCCCGGACATTGTATTTTAGGAGACTATTTTTTTAGCTTTACAGATTCGAGAAGCCCCCCCACCCCAAAAAAATAAAAAAATCCACTGAAGGCGAGCCCTCCTGAAACAAAATTCTCTCAAGCCAAGCCCCCCCCCCCAAACCAAAGTCCGCTCAAGGCCCCCCTCCCAAGAACAAAATCCTGGATCCGACCCTGCTAGTAGTATTCCTGTCAAAACATTTAACAGTTACCAAATTTTTATTTTACATTATGTAGTCATGATTCCAATGAAGGAAGATGTAAATCCATCTTGTGTATGACGAGAGAAATGTCCGAACTCAAAATGAAACGAAATATACAGGCGACTTGCGCTATAGGTCTATTTAATCGTTATGTTAAAATAGATTGAAATTACTTGCTTTACGTGTCCCATATGAGTCTTCTAGAAACCGCTGGGGTAGATAACGTTCATTGGATGTCAACACACGGCAGTATGGAAAATATTTATCAACAATACAGGTTCATAAAATAGTAACATGCTCAAAAATTATTTTTTTTTTCACTTTTGCTACAAGTAGTACAATTACTTTATAGTAATTAGGTAAAAGCTTTCATTGGTAAGCAAACCTGACCGGTAGCGTGGTTTGTTTGGTTTGCGTCCTCGCGAATACGGGCGAGTTGCGTTATAGGTCCATTTAATCGTTACGCTAAAATAGATAAAAATTACTTGCTTTTCGTGTCCCATATGAGTATCATAGAAACCGCTATGGTGAATAACATTTATTCTAAGTCAACACACGGCAGCATGAAAAAAGAAAAATTAACGGCTAGTGTACTTATTTTGTTTTTCCTTAATTGCGAGTTTCTTCGTGTTTTGAATTGATTGTACCTATTTGCTGGTTGTGGTATCTATTGGTGGAATTATGAAGTACTGAAGAAGACAGTTATTCACTTGTCTAATTTGCAACCAAAGATGTTACACGTATTGTCAATGCGACGTCACTTCCTCATGCCGTGGAGTGGGGGGATTTCGGCTCGGCATCGGGTGTACCCTCAGACGCTCGTATCAGGGCAGCTATCGGCCGATCGTGGCCTCTCAGCGCAGGTAGTCGGCTTAGAGAATAACAAAGGAGCACCCAGCGAGAGCTCTGCCAGGATAATACCTAGCAGTTAAAGGGTTGAGCCGTGATGATTTTCTCTGTATGAGTTGCATATGATGTAATGGAATGAAAAGAAGTATAATTAATTACACCTAGATTACCTTTTGCTGAAATTCTATAAGTAACAAATGTAGTTACAATTAATATCTTTAGTAAATAACAGATATGCGTCATCCAATTTAAATTACAATTAATATGTAAACATGAAAATTTCTTCCTTTTTTTTTATATTGATTTCGTATCACATAATAACTCACATAATTTCCAATTTGTTGCCTATACGAGTTTATTACTAGATATCTGAAAATCGTTTGGATAGAAACAAAAAATAGCAGTGAACATGTCAACATTTGTCGAGTTACCAACGATTTAGACAAGCGCTTAGCCAGGATTAATTTCAGTGTGGAAATAACAATCAGCAAATACTTGTGGATAAAAGTTTTAAACACTCATTTAAAGTATTTATGCACTAATACTCGAGGACTTTGGTAAATCCTGACGAAACTGATTTTTAAATTTTAAATGAGAGTATTTTGTTATTATATATTATATATTATGAATTCATACAGTAAACCAAGAGTGGAGCGTTAGCCTTTCGTCGTGCAGTATCTTTGCAATTGTATGTTTCATATCAGCTGATTCATGGTGGATGGTGTGTGTTTGTTGTGGTACCATTCATTGCAGCGTAAATTCGAGTGAGGAAGTGGCATGGAGGCATTAAATGTAACATATATTAACCAGGAGGTAGGTTTCTTTCCTTCTAGTATTTCAGGAGGCTTCCATAACATCATTAACAGGTATTTCTTATAACAACTCGGGGACTCAAAGTTCGTTGATGCCCCCAGTGAATATTTATAGTGTTTTGGTAGTGAGGTAAGCATTTTACAATCTTAAAACAGCTCCTTCTCCTTCTAAGAAATGAAACCTTAGTTAGAATAATGTTCGCCTGAAGTTTAAGTAAGTCTTGTTTCATTAATTCTAAGGTACGATCAATATATCTGTACAGAATCTATGAAGGTAGTGTGGAAGAATTTTACCACGTTGAATTAGTTTTTTTAAAAAAATTATGTTGACAGTGTAATACATCGATGCGGAAATGTTAACATTGTGGCTCAGAAAACATAGGCTTACCTGACAACTCATTATATTTTGTTGTGTTCGGTGTAACTGAGTGAAATCTATCCCTGGGTTGCCAGTTACTTTGTGTGTGCTGTACCGAGTGTGCTCTCTCATTGTTTTGTTTCTATTTATTTGTGGTTATTTGATTGTAGTTTGTTGTAGAAGTACTGAGATCTCCAGTTTGTAGTTGTCTGTTGTTATTGTCTTGAATATCTTGCCATTGTCATGTAGACAGCATTAAATGTGAAGTTTTAAGAATGTATTACATATGTGTTTGTCAACAAAAGGCACTAACTGATAAATACTTATATTAAAACAAGAGAAAATAGGACGCTATATAAGGCACAATCAATGTTTTGACATTAGTTAGTATCTTCAAAAAGCTTACAGCAAGTACCAGTACAAGTTTACTTCCTGTTTTTTTTTTTTTTTTCCTTTTCTTTCCTTTTTTATAAATGTGTTGCACTAGTAAGATGTGTTTTTTCACTGAGAAATTATATGTTAATAAAACACTGATCTATGTTTTCCTCCTAGTACCATGGATGTGATGAGCCCTTGAAACTTCTGCTTTGTTTATTTATGATAATGGAAGAAGATGATCTGATTTTGTGTACCTCCGTTTAATAAACTATGGCGCTTGACCTTGTTGTAGCCATTGAGTATCAGGTTATGTAGCAAAGATAGAGCTCTGTATTTATTTACACAAAATAGGAGCAGGAAGTGAAATAAGATGTCTTGTGTCTGTTTTTGACTCCTGAGTATAGTTTTCTGTACAATTCTCACTACTCATTTGATAGCAGTGTGAAAATACCTTGTGAGCCTTTGCAGTGAGTCTATAGTATTCCCTCTGTCTGTTTTAAATGTGTTCTCCACGTTTGTTGTCTCCTGTTGTACCTGTTGAGCTAGGCCATGGTTGATTGGTGCTCTACAGGTGTATCAGTCAGTCAAACTACCCTGTAGATAATCACACTTCACTGTCTGCCTGCTACTTCCCTTTCTTTCTCATTGCATATTCTTAATCGTATTTATCGCTAAGATTTTCCTTTAATAATTGACATAAAACTAGATACTCGCTTAGAAAATTCTTATGTCATTTGTTCATTGTGATGCATCATATTATATGTACGTATTTTATGCATTGCTTGCTTCTATACCATATTTGTATTTTTAGCTGATGCACTGAAAAATGTGATACTTTTAATATGAATCATTATGGTCTAAATTAGTGGTTTACAATCTTTTCACCTGCTGGACCAAATTTTAGAAATAGAATTTTCAAAATAGCAGCATGTACTTCTTTCTTTGGAAAAAAAATAATGTTCTATGAGGAAAGATATCATTAAAAATGAAATATAGTTATTTTAAAGCATTGAAATTGAAAGGAGTGTTTGATTTCGCTGTTGAATGTTGTGGTTGATACATATAATGATCCTGCTCTGTGTTAGGGATGTTGACCTATGGCAGGCCAAAAGTCGACCGTGGGATGATCATGCCTAGTCTAAATCAATCAATGGCTGGTTGCAGACTGATTGTGGGTACTAACTGGCAGTTGTTTGTCATGTTTCATATACATCTTATTACAACTTTCACATTTATAATTGTGACCTCCTTGTAGGTTCACATAAAGAAATTATGGCTATTATTTTCCTTACTAATAATATAATTTTCAAGACTTCTATCACTTTTTGATATACCAGAAAAGCAATGTTGGTATATCTTCTTGTAATTATCTATTGCTTTATAATAATGAAATTGAAACTGATTTCTGTACTTATTTTTCCAGGTCCAATATTGAGCTTCAGAAAAAAAAATTAGTTCTGTGTTGTGAAGAAAGTGGCATTAGCGTAATGGAGAAATTACCAGAAACAAAAACCTTCTTAGTGGGATCTGGTGTGAAAAATATCAGTACACCTAATGAGATTAGTGGCAGCATCATGTCAGTGGTGACTCCATCACAGTATACATGTGTCACATGTCTTCAATATTTCACGACAAGAGACATGCTAATAAGGCATGTTTTTAGTCATTACCAATTGGTAAATATACCATTGCACATTTGCCGAAACTGTGGTAAGATTTTCGCAAATCCAACAAAGTTGTGTGCTCACCATTACCCACAGTGCAAGAGAACTGTATCTGAAGAGCCGTCATTAGTTGAACATTCTTGTGCGTTCTGTGAAGACACTTTTATATCTTGGTGCTCTCTGACAAAACATGTGTTCACCCACACCTCAGCTATTTCAGCTCCCCTATATGTTTGTACACATTGCTCTGAAGTTTTTGGGGATATGGCAATACTCCATTTTCATAAATACACTAGCAGAAATTCACAAGAAAGGTAAAGTCAGGTCTTTATACTTTACATTGATGCTGCATTTATTTTGTTGTTTGATTATAATATATGTGTAAAATAGTTTATTTCTTGTGATCAGCAGTATTGAATTAAATCCGGAGTTAGGCTTTTTTTTGCTGTCATCAGTGTTTTGACTAGTTTGATTATACTTGTAATCAGTTTAATTAATTGACAATTTAATTGTTGATTCCGCAGGTAACATTTGTGTACTTGTTAAGAAGTTTGGAAGTTGGGGAGCTGTTGTATATTTAGACAGATTTTAAAAACATAAACTTTGGTGTTTATTTTCAATACAGCAATTTGGCAACTAATATTATACAACTGAAGAAATGTCTACTCAAAAATAAATTTACTCACTTGAAGACAGTATGTTGATAGCTATACTAGCATTATTTTTTTGTAAGATTGAATTAAATATTTGACATTAGCCCTGTAACTGGCTAATATTAGTATATTAACTTAACATTCTATGAATTGCCTAATGCTGGTTGCCCAGACTTGGATTGAAATTTAACAATTGAATGAAAGCTTTTGATGATTTTTAGTAAAGGAGATCTTGTAGTGTAATCCTAAGTTTTTCCGGCGGATCTGATATTTGAAGATCTCTTGGTCGTGCAGCCGGGTCAATATGTTGTAGATGTACGAATTTTCGATGGCGTAACGTGTCATCATCTTCAGGTAGCGTCCAGCGGTCGGCGTGAGGAACGCAGTCCAGGACGCGACTGCTGGTCTGCAGAACACCCATTCACTGCACACTTCATGGCAGTGTAATGCGGAGATTATTGTCGTTAGACATTTACTCCAATGTCTGTAAGATTTGGTATGTCTTCGCGGATGATGTTTCTTCTCAGGTGGCATCTTGTTTTCTTCAGGAGCAGTCGGCAGCTAGTGTTTAGCGGCCGCGCTCGTGGTCGTATATGTGACGAGTTGCGCGAGCAGCTCGACGATTTTTAGTAGCTTCAGGCCCCATGGATTCTCATCCGCGCCGTGTGCACAGCTACCCTGGCAACGGACGGGTGAGCAGTCAGGTGGGGGTCGCATCGGGCAGGTCCGATCTCGAGGTTGGTCGGGGTTTCTGGCCCTGTAATTCCCACTGGCAGTCTGACGACAGTTGAGTTTCTCGGCAGGCTCTTCCTACTGGCGGAATCCCCCTGAGCTCTGACGGTCTGCTGACTCATCTTCTTCTTTTGCTGCAGTTTTCTGCGGCTTGTACACGCGCGATGGCACGCCGCGTGTTGTCCCCCGCAGTTGCAGCAAATTGGATCTCTTCCTCGGCCTGGTACACGCCGAAGGCGGGTGCTCTTCCCCGCACCGGGCGCACCTCTGTCTTGTGGTGCACTGTTTGGCATAGTAATTGAAGCCCTGGCAGTTGAAGCACTGGGCTATTTCAGGCGTCCGCAGCTTCCAGTCAGGTGTCGTGGTCTGGCTGGAAGTGGACGTTGCTGTTGCCTCGATGACTAGATCATTGGGAGGATCAAGTATAGTTGCGGTAGTTAGGAGGACGAAGATTATGTTCTCCTCACTCAATTTCGTGAGGATAGCCTTCCAATCTTGTATGCAGTTTGCATAGACAAACAGTCCAGCCGTTATCGGCTGTGCGAACAGCGGCAGAATCGTGCAGCGCTGCAGACGGCCGACTAATCTGACACAGTCTCTGGTGAGATAGCAGATGGCTTCGGTAGGCCCCTCCTCCATGGGAGGGTCGGAGATGTCCATCTTGTTGGATTCCTCTTCTTTCGCGGAGACGCCAGCCGTTGCCACTGGTGGATTCGCCCTGGTCTGCATGGCCGGCAATCGTCTGTTGGGATGATTCCGG
>JARYHS010015105.1:0-28481 GCA_031002005.1 Vandiemenella viatica
TTTATTTAGTGGTATTTCATACTTATCTTTTATCAACAGATTTCTGAGGCATTCCTCCAAACAATTTGGACCATGTCTCGTCACTAGTATCCCAGCGTCTTATATTTTATTATTTTTTTTTTTTTTTTTTTTTCATTTGGGCAATGGGTTCCAGTTTCACTGAAACATATTCAGTCTCATTTCTGGAGGCGTTCTTTACGTGAGTAGGTCTTTGAAGCCCTCAAATAGGTCTTTTCCATTGTTAAGGAAAGCTAAATTATACTAAGGACATCTAATAACAATTTGAGTAGGAGGTGATTTTTGTTAAAAGAGGAATAAAAATTCACGATTCAGTCGGTTTCTTCTACAAGAAAGTCACATACTATCATCGTAAAATTAGTCGATGCTGATATTGGTGTATTTTGCTAGCGGCAGTTGGTAACATTGTAGTGAATGTTTAAATAAATTATTATTTTGTATGCCCTGAAGTTTGACGGTAACGTCCAGTTTTGGTCATGAATCGTCTCTCAACAAAACCTAGTAATAAAAAATATTACAAATGATTGTAAAAAAAATTTATTGCATAATAATCAGGACTATAACCATTTGAATATAAAATTCCAATATTAAGTGTTTAACAAGTTCATTAATATTAATAACAGTATGCAAGTAATTAAAGCTGGTCTTCTACCATCTGTTAATACCCGACAGAAAGCTCCTGTTGGGTTACCAACACTTTAGTTTCACTGCTCTCATAGGAGTGTGAACAAAAAGGTAACTCACCATCCACGAGAAGAGAACTGCAAACAGTGAACTCTGCTGGATAAATACACTAGCGTCAGCTGCCAGTTTCCAGTGTCTGTAATCTGGAGAGTGGTCGGAGCCTCCAGTAGCAGCCATACAGAGGCAGAGTGTCAGAGGATAGGCAACCCTTCCTTATTTCCTGGACCTAGAGTTTTGTGCACTCTTGGAACTGTACACACCTTTGACAGGGCCGAACAACACGAGCGTTTACAAAGTCCAGCCATACTGGGAATGGAATCCTACTCGGGGTCTCATTATTTTTAGTAGATTAATTACAGGTTTATTCGTTTGTCTATTTAGATGAAACATAGCAGAAAAGCCGCGAATTAACGGTCTAGGTAACAAGAGGTGCTACTAACGGTCCAGATGAGTCACGTGATCTGTATCCGCTGATATTCAAATGCGTACGACTGACTGAAAATAGTGTAATCACTAGGCATTGTTCTTCAGCATTTTGAGTAACTCTCTCAGCTTCTGCCCCAGCACAGCAAACATACCACAGCTGGCAGGTTGAGATTCAACTGTGAGAAATTTTCCGAGCGACTGCGCTGCTGATTGCCATCTTTTCGATGATGACTGAACAGACTGTAAATCTATGAACCGAGTTGAGTCAGCAGTCACTGGGACTCAGGTTTCGCCTGTAACGTGAGAGTTTGGTAGATCCGCTGGTATCGAACATAGCTCAGTGTGTAATATAAATTTGGGGTAGTTGTTAAGAACCTCTACTTCAAGATCAAAGGTAATATTATGAGTGTCCTAACAATAATTCTACAGCTAAATTTCTGAGAAAACACTAAGTTGAGAACAGTACTGTTGCACTTTTACAGTTACGAAATATTAGTTCCGCAACAATTACTGTTATACGCAGAGCTGATATTCCAGTAAACCAATGTCGCAAAGGACGCACTGAGTATCACTGGTCGTGAAGTTTCGCCAGTGGTTTAATTTAAATTAAAAGAAGGATAACCACATAAGCTCCGTGCAGCTACAGTGTCCATAATTGGCTTTAGTCGTCGGTAGTAGGGGGAAGGCATGATATTACCATTAACATTAACTGGCACTTGATTAAAGCATAAATGAAAGGCGTACTTTTTTGTGTAGGTAATGCATACAGTGAATGGAGTGCTGAACAAATAATCTCAAACCCTAAGTTCATGATGATTATCGTTAGAATGTTTCAACATTTTCTGTTTACTTGGCATATCATATTATAGGATTTGCTCATTTTCAACGCCGGTTTCCAATGTTGCTAGGCCTATCGTAGTATTGAACGAGGAGGGGGGCGATATGCGGATGTGTTGGCATCTCTGGTTTAAGCGGGTAATTAGTGGTATGTGTGATAAGTATATTTCTGTTTGTGAATTCAGTTGGAGATTGGGAACCGTCTCATCATTTTTCTAGGTGATTGTGGGAAATAATAATCTGGAAATTCTTACGCGAGGACCATGATTAAGATCATTTAAATAATACATTATTGTAAAGGTAAAGTAAGCGTGAAGAGAAACCGCCAGTGGATGATGCACTCAGTCCCAGATAATAGTAATACTGATTCTGTTTCGTGTAGCGAGTAGTTCTTTAGCCTAAATGATAGGAAATCGCGCACGAAGCTGTAACCACAATGGAGGATGCCATGTAGTAAATTTAAGTAAATACTTTGTTTGGAAATCTTTTTTTGCAGTCTTTCACGGAAATATATTTTCAACGCTTGTATCAGTATATTCAGCAAAGTTTATTTTGATTTAGGAAGTTTCCAGTACCCTACAACCGCAGAAAAACTTTCTGTACACACAAGAAAATGGCTAATTAGTAATGACCCCAGGGCTTCGATGATCCTCTATTCGAGGGGTTCTGCTTCTTTTGTAACAAATCCGTCAAAGTTCCTTGTTATAATTTCAAATTTTTTGCATTAAAGCAAATGAAAAATATTTATCTTTAAATAGAGTTGACGTTTAGTAGTGTTCAACCAGAAACTAAATTAACGAATTTGTGTAAAACCGTATTTCAGGAGGACGGGACAGGATAGCCTTGTGAAATGCTCTCTGGAAGAGTATTTCATGTGCCATTTTGATCCAGAATTTATGACTGTTGCTTTTCTGTAACTCATGACTTTAAAATATGTAGTAAATAGTTTGATTATCTACGTTTTTTTATTATTTGTGGTTTGGAGGCCACAGGAAACAATGGACACGATAGCAAGCGAGCAGTCTGTCCTGTTGACAGATCCGCACAAGTAGCTTCTGCTGTGAGAGCGCCTCTTATTTCCCTTGTGGAGCACTGCATCTTAATTGGTACAGTTTATATCAGTTACGAAAAGTTTAGACATAGTTTGTGTGGCTTGTTATGACACACACATCTTGGGTCATCTATATATTAATAGGCTAAGCAAAAAGTTATGTTACATTTTTAAGAATATTTCGCACACGGAGAAGTGTGAGATTTGTCATAGTTAAAGATTATTTGGACAAGAAGTGGAGGAAGCTAAAATCTATATATAATATGCGTTACAAATACATTAAATTAAGAAAAATATAACGCTCGCTCGCCTACGTAGTTCGCTCAGATCGCTGGTAGATGGCGCAGCTAGCGTCCTTACTTTGTCTTCTTTGGTGAAACAAAACAGTCGAAATTAATCTCTGAACTTATATAGAAGCATGAAGCGACATTTCGAGGGCTGGTAAATAGCGCAGCTAGCGGCCAGAATATTGGGCGAATGGAGGAACTTAAAGAAATACAGAAAGCTAAAATTATATATAATATATTTTACAAACCTTGGAATCGATTTAAGCAGTCAGAGATAAGCGATTGCTTCAGTTGTAAACAAATGCGCAGTTTGTCTCTGGTTTGCGACATGGGCTGCGCAGAACAAATTTCCCATAAACTTTTTACTCTTGGTCCAGGCCGATTTTCAACCTAATCATGATCACTATGACAAAACGAACCTATTTAGGTTGATATGATCCCTGTACCGATAATTTTTGTGTCATTCTTACAGTGCTGCTAACATTTCGCGGTTGCGGAGCATCCCATATTTCGGCATTTTTAATTTAATTCGTGGTGACTTTTCCGGAAAAGGAGAGTGCTTAACTTGAAGAGGACACTATAAGGAAACAGTTAATCCAAATTTCAACAGGTCAGTAACAGTTTTTCACTGGTGGAGAATGTCCCACCCCACCCAAAAATATAAGAAGCATAGTTAATACATGTTACAAACAGATTATTAAAATAAAAAATTAATTTGCGAACGTGTGTGTGCGCGTGAAATAGGATCGGAGCCAACGTTCTTACGTGAATTCCCCGCATTGAGACACTCTGTGGTCTTTGGTAAAACGAAAGACTCGGATAAAGTAGAGATTAATATTTGAAGTTATGAAAGGAATACTTTGAAAAGGAATGTAGTGATTCTGCCAGATACTATATGGTCATTTGATTATTTAAGATGTTAAACGTTGGTTAAGTGTCTTTTGATTTTTTAATTTCAGTAATTTCCTTAGAGAGAGAGAGACAAAAATAAGGAATACTTATTTGCGTGAAATTCAAAATGATAATAGACCAAATTTAAATAGCGAACACACAAAATGACGAAATTATTTTGATAGATACATTTAAATGCACATGTTTCATAAAGCTAAAGCAGTTTTCCGACTATAAGTCAAAATGAATATTTTGAATTCAAATGAACCATCGATAAATATATTTCATCATTTGCTGTGGTTAGATTAGAAGCTAAAATTTAGCATACAGTCACGCGTGGAGTATATCGTTTTAATTTTATAGGTAATGCAGAGAATTACTAGATTATTACTCTTTCATGAAAGAAACTAAACAACTTATTGAATTACGGTCGAGTTTCGATAGCTGGGTGATCACTAGTATATTTAATTACGGTTGCTTACGTTAAAATTATGCTTATTAATATTTTTTACTATGATAAAATTACTGACGCCAAGATGTTTTTTCTGTATTTAGGACTGTGATGAACGTGACCACCAGGCAGCTATTGAGCGCTTTCACTAATAAGGAATTGCGTTCCTGGCCCTACTGGTGTTTTCCAGAAGCAATGGGTGACTACTTGGCACTTGAGAAACTCCTGGAGGCTGGCGCCGTCACTCCAAGTCAGTTGGAGGTGACGAAATCTCAACTGGACGATCCATACAACTCTCAATCAATAATGCACACTCTTTTACACAATGGATACCTCCTCCTTCTGCGGATGGCTTTACAGCATCGGCCGAAACTGGCCTACGAGACAATCGACGCCTCGTCGTCGAAGCCTCTGCACGTGGCCTCGAGGCACGGACAACCTGCTGCCGTGCGGATGCTGATGCACGCGGGGGCGGTCCTGGAGGCGGCGAGAGAGAGTGACGGGTGGACTGCGCTGCACGAGGCGGCGGCGTGTAGAGGCGGCGGCGGGCCCGTCGTGGCGGGAGTGCTGCTGAGGGCCGGGGCCCAGGTGGAGTGCAAGGACAAGATCGGCAGGACGCCGCTACAGCTGGCGGCGGCGGCGGGACACGCGACCACCGCGCAGCTACTGTGCTCGGCGGGGGCGGACACCACTGCGGGGGAACAGGACTGGGACAAGAGGCCACTGCTGCTGGCGGCGGACAGGGGCAGTGTGCGCACCGTGAGGGCGCTGCTAGGGGCGGGCGCCGGGGGCGGCACAGATCAGAAGGGACGGACTGCACTTCTGTGGGCGGCGGAGCAGGGCAGGAGCAGAGCCGTCACCACGCTGGCAGCGGCGGGGGTGGACGTCAATATCGCAGATAAAGACGAAACGACACCGCTGTGACGTGGAGGCTGTGAGAGCCCTGCTGGCGGCCGGCGCCGAGAGGCAGTCCATAAACAAATACAAGGCAACTCCACTACACCGGGCTGCGGAGGGAGGCAACGCCAGTGTGGTGCGGCTGCTGCTGGACGGCGCAGAGGTTGACGCGAGGAATGAGGATGGCTGGACGCCGCTGCACTACGCGGCCCTGTATTCAGACAGCGCGGAGACGGCGAGAGAGCTGTTGGCGGCCGGGGTGGACGCCACTGCTAGGGTAAACGACGGGAGTACTCCGTTGCACTGTGCTGCACAGAATGGCCGTGTCAAAATGGCGCGGCTGTTGTTGGAGACAACAGGCGTCAACGTGACTGATGATGATGGTTGGAGGCCGCTGCACTGGGCAGCCCGTCAGAACCACCCCACCATGGTCAGAGTGCTATTGGAGGCTGGAGCGGACAAGGCGGCGAAAACCAATAACGGCGAAACGGCGAACGACCTGTGCTGGGGAGGGAGAGAGATCAAGGAACTGTTGCAGTAGTTACTGGAAACGTTCCAATAAGTTCCTACATTATAACTTCTATTAAACATCAAATAAACCAAAATTTATAGGTGGTTTATTACAAATCTGTGGTAAAACATTTTTGCTTATTACTATAAACCCAGTGATTAAACTAATTTCTTACAATTTCTGAAAAGTTACTTATACTCCTAACCCATCTTATAATTACATGTTCTTTTCAACGAAATGTTTTGAACTCTTAAACAAAACAGATGTTTTTAATGATATTTATAGCTGTAAAATACTTCCTTCACTAAGCAACAGCCTTCTGCATTACATTTATGCCTTTTTATTGCATTCCAATCTAGACCCAAGCCACCATAGTACTATTTTTCATTTGCATATAGTTGTTTTGCAATTGTCGCTATTGGATAGATATATGAAAAATCAATATTACCGCAGATTTCTTTTGATTCTGGGTGAAATCCTGTATTTATGTATCATTTCAGGACGACGGAAAGTATTGTGTAATTGTGATGACTGAGTTCTGAATATAACTAGTTTCAAATGAATAGAGGAATAAAGCAAACTTTAAGACATCAGTCAAACTTAATAAGCTCCATTTATAATACAAATGTGTAATGTAGAAAAAAATTCAAATTTATATCTTTCTGCGACTTCAGAAAGTATTGATGATAATCAGTCAGTGAGTAACAAAATCGGTGAAATTTGAATATGGAAAAATTTCAAAGTAAGAATAGCAATTAATGAAAATTCAGTATGCATTATCTTGGTTCTTCTGGTGGAGCAGCGACGATTTATTAAAACTTAACGTTTCAACCATGAGAGATCTGCCACCGAGCGTGGGGGGTGAGTGGTTAACACTCTGGCCTCACGTTCGGGAGGACGCCGGTTCGAATCTCGGTCCGGGCATCCAGATTTGGGTTTTCCATGGTTTCCCCAAATTAGTCCAGCTGTATTCCGGGATGCTTCCTTTAAAAGGCCAAACCTAAATCCTTCTCGTTCCTTACCTCCAATCCTTTCCCGCCTCTAATGACATCGATGAAGACGAGGCATAAAGCCATAAGAAAAAAAAAGAGAGGTCTGCCGTGTCAGTTGCACCTTTAGGTAACAGAGGCAGCGCCGTTGGTAACCGTCCGCGATGACGTCACGGACGTTACCGTGCCTATCGTAGACCGCCGGTTGAGTTCCTTCGTCTTGTGTGGTTCTCAGCAGATATGACCAAAAATGGTCTAGTTGTAGGCCACTATCAGTATTCGTGTTGCATTCGTATTTCTAGTGCCTCTTTCACTCGCCGGGGCTACCATCTGCTCTCTACGGTCACTACGCTGTTCTGTTCAAATAAAATAGAATGTTGAGCTACAGCCGATTTGCTGAAGTTATTTTTGAAATGCCTCATGTATTAATTTAGTCTTTTCTTGAAGAAGCGTCTTATTCCACCGATACAAACGTGGTTACAGTTGCAGGATATTTGGTATAAATCCGATGTCTGTAATTTCTCCCTCTTGACTTTTATTTTTAGAAGTACATTTTAAATCTTTCTTGATGCCTTGTATACAGGACATATATTTTTCTTTTTTTAGAAGGCGACCAATATTATCCGTCACCCCTTGGATTGGTATGGTAATACTGCCACTGGATCGTCGGTTGGCCTGTTTATCTCTTCTGTCGGTGCTGAGGTACAAGGTGATATTTTACCCGGCAAGTGCTGCAATGAACTTGCTGATAATATCAGGGCAGTTGCCGTTGGCAAGAAACATGTCTCTTAAAATACGTTTTTCAGCAGCTATGTTTGATTCGTCAATAATTACAGATACACGAATGGATGAAGTTTTTAAAATACCGCGTTTCAGTGCCGGAGGGTCTTGCGAATTTTGACATATGTGCCACATGTAACCAGCCCACCCCGATCCATAATATTTTCTAAATACACTTGTAATTTAAAAGTAAACTGTACAGTTTAGACATGGTTTAGGATGATAGGGTGCCGAGGCACCATCTTCGACAAGTATGATTGGAATGTATAAGAGTTTTCGCAAGATGGTGTATATAGATTCATATCAGTAAACGAACTTTCTGCAGATTTTGTATTGTTTTGATGTGTGCTGCCACAAGTACGAAATAAATTGGATTTAGTGCGTTTCGTATTATTATTTAGTATAATAATAATAATAACCTTCATTAAAGTTGGGGTAAAAGGAACAGCATCGATAAATGATAAAAAAATTGAGTTTATTTTTAGGAGACGAGTGAAAGCAACAACCTGCCGTAACGCTCGAAATAGAAGAAAGACATCCATTAGATGAGTGGTAGGGATATTGCAGAATCAGCAAGGAGATATTGGTTTGTGTGTGTAGGCTTCCGATATACCCCATGGTGCAGCGAACCATCTTCCTTCCTTTCTGAAATAACATACATAAAAGGAAGGTTACAGGTTAGAGTTGCTGACGATCTAAGTCACAAATGCCTCCATAATGATATCGGCCACAATGGGACCCATTGCTGCTCTCTCATATCTGTTGGTAAAAGTTGTTCTTGTATTGGAAGGAGATAGTATTGAGGAAAAATTCACTAAGTGACGTCCATTTCATGCGGAAGGCTGTGATTTTCTAAATGTTACTAAATTATGTTAATTTCTTCGTCGACCAGCATGCGTGAATATGGAAGTGACGTCAAAGCTTGCTAGCAAGTCGTTCCTTTCCTAGTGTCTGTTTTCGAATTTTTTTTATATAAAATCTGAAGAATTTATGATGGTAGAAGACTATGTCCTAAAATTTTTTAGCTTACCGGCAAGAAATTTTGCAAGTAGTTGCGTAGGAGACTGAACCGCGCTGACGATAGGTCGGAATGACAGACAATATAGTCGTGGAGTCAGATGACTAGACGACGCCAACTTGTCTTGGCCTCTGGGTCAATCGAATTCTCTTCACGTATTTTTGCTGCCACTCCACGTCATATATTTTGGAGCGTAACTGCTTCGCCACCTCTTGGCGTCATTCGTTGGCATACATCGCAACTGAAGCGTTGCTTTTTTCAACACGTAAAATAACTGTAGCATCCCTCTATTTTAATTGACGCAGGACGTTATGTTTTTCTTAGGAGACAGTGGCTTTGCACTTGATAAAATATTCGCCGTGGCGCTTCGAATTTCATACCTAACTATTCACAAAAGAGATCAGCACACTAAGTGACGGGCCAGTGGCAGAATTCCCACACATTCGAGGGGTGACGGATGAAATTGGTCGCTTGCTTAAAAAGAAAAATATTGGTCCTATATATGGGGCATAAAAGAAGATTTCAGATGTACTTGTAAAAATACAAGACAAGAGCAAGAATTTACAGACAGGCATTGGGTTTATAACAACGACCCCATCGAAACGTCTACACTAGATGCGGTTACGCCTGTCACGCCATCGCGGACGGTTAGCGTGGGCACGCTATATGAAGGTGCTACGGAAATTGACACGGCAGTCCTCTGATAAAAGCCATAGAGCGCTGGCTGAAACTTTAAGTTTTAAGAAATCGACGCGGCTCCCCCGGGGAACCAAGATAATATGAACAAAGATGATGAAAGTTTACACACTCAATGTTTGTCAGCATTAGTGATACGTATGTATGATAGGAATCTGAGGCATGTGTCGTCAATAAGAATGACGAAACTGAGGTGTAAAAATGATCAGAATCCCTTCGAGAACAGTGTTGGCAGTGCCGCCGTTTAGTCGCTTTGTAGAGCGCACCGCCGTGCAATCAGATGTCACCAAGACTGTGCAGTAATTAATTTTTATAATATTTGTTTAACTAATGTCGCTATTAACTTTATACATACACCGTAAACAACAGAAAAAACAGGACATTAATTAAACCACCCGCCGTAGGCCGGACTCGATGCGGCGAACATAGAGTACGAGGCCAGAACGCTAGCAACTGCGCTGCCAGGGTCGCTGTTCCCGCCGCATATTCCTGTCTGTTGTGTTCTTACTGACTGTCTGTATGAGTGTCTCATTCTGTAATGTACTCAATTATTTAAGTCAGGCTGAAAAATTTTTACGCTGAACAATGAGTAGCTTCTAAAATAAGGACAAAGATAAGATTCAGATTCCCAGCCAACCTCTTAAGACAAAAATTACTCTACACATTGCATTATTTGAGATTACCGTAATTACTGCAATTTTTTAAAAGTTATTTTTATCTCAGTACTAGCTGACCCGGCAATGCTTCGCTATTGCTTGACTTGGCTTAGGCAAACCAAATGTAGACAGTATTTTTCAGTTTATTTTAAAGTATATGTGTGCAAAGTTCCTTAAAAAGTTGGAAAAAAACTGGCTTTATATAAGGTATATTGGCAAAAATTAAGGGGGTTTAAAGGGGAAAAGGGGTTGCAATTTTGGATACCATATGTTGCAAATTTTGGTGGAAATCTGATTAATTCTATGGGTTTGTTTAAATTAAGGGGTGGAGGGTTTAACCCTTTCCAGCCCAAATTAATGGGGATATAGAAAAAAAATAATTTATGCTGTTTTATGGTTTCAAATGTTTCCAAAAACACAAAAAATGTTAGTTTGTGAATTTTTTTGAACAGGGCTACTTTTTTTTTTCAATGGGTTCATATGGACCCAGTGGGAAAATGTGATGGACAAAATTTTTAATTGATGGATAAACTGTAAGTAAAATGTAACACAAAAAAATATTTAAAATGTGGAAAACACCATAGAGGAAGTACACATGAGACAATTTGGTTCAGAAAGAGTGGAATACAGCTTTTAGATTCCTGCTGCTTATTTTTTTGTGAAGTGAATGTTGTCACATGGTACAAAATACATGTAGGTAAATCGAAATTATTTATTCATTACTGTTACATTATAGTGCACAACAACAAAATGATAAACTAAGCATGATTACAATGACTCTGGCCGCGGAAGCCTACGATTACATGAATACAATCATTTGTTATCGTACAATAAGAAACAATTTCCACTTATTATCTGTATTATTACATGTATCCCAAAAATTGTTCCATGTTGAAAGAAATAGTATTTACACTGTTTAGTGTTTTTTTGAGTAGCATTTAATTTGTTTCTTCATCAATCTTTGGAAACATATCATCAAAAAAAAAAAAAAAATCCAATTTGAAGTACTGTATAGCTGCCATTTGCTCAGAAGGCTCTGAAAAACTTGCATTGCATTGTGTGTCAAAGTCAGAGCACCTTACTGCAACTGCCGCCTTTTTCTTCTGAAACCTTTTGTCTAGTGGAAAGTGATCTAAGTTGGCAGTGTCATTAGAAACATTTGGAGTAGACTCATTCTGCTATTCAGTTGGTAAATCGTTAGACAATACCTCAGCGCAGCTCTTATTTTCAATTAGATTGTGTGTTGTTACCAAGATTTATAGATTTTCAAATTCCTCGTCTGAAAATTATTAAAATGTTTTATCAGACAGTTCCCCATTCGGAAGGTACTCCAGGATCTCCGCCTTCGATAATTTAGACATCTGAAAGTAAATATTTTTACACATGACCTCATTTACCATGCACACGAACAGCTATCAATCTTCTCCCAGTGGGGCCATATGGACCTAACATTTTATATGCCTCTAGCAGAGCAAACTAATTCAATTTATTATTGCAATAGTGTGGTTTGATATTGCTATTTCATACAATTCAATAATACATTTTTTTAAAACATCGATATTGGTAACTTCCCTCAAAATTAAAGTAAATCTTACACGCAAAACAACTGCCGACCATTCATTACACTACCAACTATAAAAAAAGCCACAGAAAGCTTTCTTATTATTCTATATCTTTGGTGCTGCCATCTGTTGCTGCAGAAAACATGTAAGAACGTGATGGTGCCATAGGGAACCAGTAGGAATTCATGATCATATTCTAAAAGTGAAATAAACTTTGTGGGTCCATTTGGACCCGCTGGGCTGGAAACGGTTAAAAAAAAAAAAAAAAAAAAAAAAAAAAAAAAAAAAAAAAAAAAAAAAAAATCAGGAACCTTCCCAGACGTACTCTCTACAACTCAACAGAGTTTCATCATAATCGGATAAAAATTTGTGGGTTTTGATAAATATAATTGGAAATTAAGAAGGAAGGGGTAAAAGGGAAGAGGGGTGGGATTAGGTTAACCAAATTTACATGGTATTTTTCAACTTGTTTTAAAGTATACCTGTGTTAAAATTCCTTCAAAATCGGGTAAAAACTGTACCTTTATATATGACACAGTGGCAAAAAATTAAGGGGATGTAAGGGGGACGAAGGGGTTGCCTTTTTGGAATCCACATGTAGACAGTATTCTCCTGTTTGTTTTAAAGTATACGTGTGCAAATTTCTATAGAAATAGGATAAAATCTGTGTATTTGTTTAAATTAGGGGGATGTGAAGGGGTATGAGGGATGGCGTTTTTGGAAACCCTACGTAAGCAATATTTTTCAATTTGTTTTAAAGTATTGGTTAAAATCTGTAGGTTTTCTTAATTTATGGGGAGTAGGAGGGAAGAGGAGGTGGTTTTTGGGTGGAAAAGGGAGAGGGATTAGGTTTTGGTAAAAATAATGTCTATAGTGTTTTTCTGTGTGCCAATTTCCATCAAAATCAGATAAAATCTGTGGGTTTTTTTAAATTATGGGATGCAAGGGGGAAGAGGGGGTGGTTTTGGGGTAGAAAGGGTGAGAGGGATTGTGTTTTGTAAATTAATGTCTACAGCATTTTTCTATTTTATTAATAGTATATGCGTGCAAAGTTCCATCAAAATCTGATAAAAAGTGTAGGTTGTGTAAAAATTAAGGGGCGGGAAGGGGGAAAGGGGTTGCGTTTTGGAATCCAAATGTAGACAGTGTTTTTCTGTTTATTTTAAAGTATATGTATGCAAATTTCTGTACAAATCGGATAAAATCTGTAGGTTTTGTTAAGTTATGGGGTGTTATGGGGAAGAGGAGGTGGTTTTTTGGAAATTTTATTTCTTTGGAACCACCCCGGATGCGCACTCGACAACTCACCAAAGTTTCACCATAATCGACGAATGGTTTAGGAGCGCATAGAGGACAAACAGATAGACAGACAGAGGGTGTAATTAAGGTGGTGGAAAAGAGAGGAGAGGGATTGGGTTTTTGTGAAATTAATGTGTACAGTATTTCTCTCTCTTTTTAAGTATACGTGTAGAAATTCTTATCTAAATCGAATAAAAATGTGGTTTGCCTAAATTATGGGGTGAAAACGTAATGGGGTTGGAAAGGGGGAGAGGGGATGAATATTCGGAAACCATACGTAGGCAGTATTTTTCTGTTTGTTTTAAAGTATAAGTGTACAAATTCTTATCTAAATCGGATAAAAATATGGTTTGCCTAAATTATGGGGTAAAAACGTAATGGGGGTGGAAAGGGGGAGAGGTGATGAATATTCGGAAATCATATGTTGGCAGTATTTTTCTGTTTGTTTTAAAGTATAAGTATACAAATTCCTATCTAAATCGAATAAACAAATGTGGTTTGCCTAAATTATGGGGTAAAAACGTAATTGGGGGTGGAAAGGGGGAAGAGGGGATGAATATTCGGATATCATATGTTGGCAGTATTTTCTGTTTGTTTTAAAGTATAAGTGTACAAATTCCTATCTAAATCGAATATAAAAAATGTGGTTTTGCCTAAATTATGGGGTGTTATGGGGAATAGGGGCTGACTTTTGGAAATTTTTTTCACAGGAACCTTTGCAAACGCACACTCGAAAACTCTCCAAAGTTTCATTGCAATCTGATAAATGGTATAGGAAACGTTTATATGGGAAAAAGAAAAGGGCTGTTTTAAGGGTTGGAAAAAGAAAAGGGCTGTTTAAGGGTTTTTTCCGGCAATTATTCGAATTTTTCTCGCCGTAAAAACCATCCTTGAACTCCAACGAACATTTAAAAAAAAAATTGCCCAAATTGGTCCAGGCGTTATTGAGTTATGCGCTTACCAACACATTTTGGGATTCATTTTTATATTATAGACATCTATAAACAAGGCGATGTAATGTACTCGTATTTCTCCTTTGAATCATTATTTATTTACTAAAACTGAAATTTCCATAGTAATTTGTGAATTTTAGGCTCCATCTGCTTTACAGTTCCATACGATGTCTAATTGAAATGGTCACGTTTATGTTTTTTGTTTACCTAAAAGCAAATGTAGTATTTAAAATTTTGTAATGCTATATTCTAAGATGTTTTCATAGAAATAAGCAAAACCCAAGTTTATATTTATTGAAACTAATATATTAAGTATACACTTTAAATTTCCTTTCATCTAAGAAAGTTTCTACATTTCAAGCAAAAAAAAAAAAAAAAAAAAAAAAAAAAAAAAAAAATATTTAAGTACTTGTATTAATTACAGTCTCCATGTTTTGATCTACATATTATGAGATGCATAAATCTAGTATAAAATATAACTGATGTATTTTCCATAGGTGTAACTTAACCTGGAGAACGTCATGTTAGTGTATAATATATCTGTGCAGTAGTTTACCGCTTTGAGTCCAAATTTGGCTCTATATAACCTGAAATGGAGTGAGTGTTCATCCTTCCAAGCATTCGTGGTTTGCCTCATTTGTCTCTCTACATTGATTTAATCTGCATAAACAATTTATTTATTCTTTTATTTTACTTAACTTACAACCTTGTATATACCACAACCGTTCTTACACTATAAACTGCAATTTATCGTAGGCATCTTATCTTCTGTGGTGTTTTATAGTGTCCTTAATATTTAGTTTAGTCTGTTAAAGTATGGAAACTTCTCTATCATCCATCTGTTCTTGCCTTTATTCAACTAATTTCTTTTTTCTTTAGTGTCAGTCGATCTATATTTCTCTACGTATTCCATAGTACCTTGTCTCAAATATATATTATTAAACTGATAGTTAGAGATAACCTAAATATTTTATAAGAATGACTAAAACTATATATTAAATTAGTTGCTTTAGGAGATGTTGACGAGAAATATGTAAGCTGTAATGTGCGTATAAGTTAAGCACCACCATTAAATAACTGGATGTTGTGGATCATTGTTCTTAATTGCAAATAAAAATTTATTGATAAATGATAAATTATTTTGTCAACGAAAATGAATTGATTGTTTGTTTATTTACCCACCGCATTTCACTTCATCTCATATAAAGAAAACTGTAATGTTTAAGTGTTAACTATTAACATGAAGAGAAGCAACTAAGAAGTATTGTCCAGGTAGTTGCCTGGTTGAAGAGTGCTAATGGATTTGAGAACGTCCTGCTTTCGATCCTTGGTTGGGATAATATTTTTGTGTGTGCCATTTTTTTTTTTTTAGTTCATCTATGCTGTTTTTGCATTACAGAATCCTGTTTTTATTTGAAGAAATCATAAACTTTTGGCTAAGCGTCATGCAAAAGTTTGAAAACATAATTTACTCTCATACACGAAAACTTTTATGAAAAGATATTCTTTCTCTTTTAATTCATGATGCAAAAATGCAGGTACATGGAGATGAATAATAGAATTTATTTAAAAGTGACATCATTTGTAGAAATTTCACGCTAATCTTGCAGTAGTTCCCGAACAGTTTGAGTCCTTTTTGTGGAATTTTTTAAGTGACAATACAACTGCAGGTTACTTTTCAAAATTAAATGCGTCTATTTAGGCGGTATTAACTTTTAGTATTCAAGTAATTTTCTGTTTTATTATTATTAATTATTATTACCCTTTGAGGACAGTGTTTAAACTCAAATTATTCATTATTATTCAGTTTTGTATGTATTTGTCTTCTTCCTCTTCTCTTCCCAAAACCTCTTCATACGCTCACTGTGTTCCTCTTGTTCAGTCAATTTTGTTCCTGTTTTCTTCTGTATTTTAAATTTTGTGTTCATAATTTTGTTCTTGAATTGTCCCCTTTCCCGTGTCATTTCCTTGCTAATCCCTGCGTGACTCAAGTCCTCTTCTATTTCCTGGAACCAATTGGTTTTCCTGAGTGAACCATTTACCACATCAAAGATCCTCTTTGTGAGTCTAGTGCTGTTCATATCGCCTGTAAATGTCCATAGAATTGTAATCTACGTCTTCTGATCATGTCTGTCAGTCGATCTGTATGTTGTATAGTTCTTTTCGTTGGTCTTTTCATCCATATACCGTCTTTATATATTGCTCCAAATTTTTTTCTAAGGATTTTGCGTTCAACTTTTTCCACTTCTGTGATGCCTGAGGCCCCAATCGTGATTGTTTCTGATGCATATAATGCTTCTGGCAGTACCAACTGTTTTGTAATGTCTGAGTTTGGCCTGTCTTGATATATTTCTTTTGCTTATAATATGACCATGTGAGTCTATAAGCCTTCTGAAGCTTTCTGATCTTTCTGAATTTGATAGCTTGTTAGATCCTCCTACTTGCTATGTATTCCCCTAGATATTTGAATTTCTCAACTCTTTTCATGATTCCCAATATTTTGTGTATATTGTTTTTACATTGTTGTTTTTTTTCTTCCATGTACTGCGTTTTTTCATACGATATTTGTAGCCCTGTTTTGGCGGCAATTTGATGTAGCTATTCCAATGCATCTTGTGCTTCCTGCCTATTGTTGCTGAGAATTGACAGGCATCTTACGATTGTTTTGGTATGTCGTGTTCTTCCTAGCTGTGTTCCTTTGACCTGTGTTTCCCATTGTTTAATAACTTTGTCCAATACCATGTTGAATAAAATCGGTGATAATCCATCTCCTTGCCTGACACCCGTGCAAATTTTAAATGGTTCTGATGTTTCTCCCATAAATTTCACTTTAGACGTGGTATTCGTGAGTGTTTGTTGTATCAGAGCCCTTGTCTTCTTGTCTATGCCGTATTCTTTCATTATGTCTAAGAGAGTCTGTCTGTCTGTGGAATCATATGCCTTCCTGAAATCCACAAATGTTACTACGGTATTGTTTGTTTGTCTTATCTTCAGGAGTGTTCTCAGATTCCAGATTTGTTCTATGCATGATCTTCCTTTCCAAAAGCCTGCCTGGTATTCACCTATTTGTGGATCTATCTGAGGTTCTAGCCTGTTCAGTAGGGCTTTGGAGAGGATTTTATAAATGACTGACAGCAAGGAGATACCTCTGTAATTGTTGGGATCCGTCTTGTCACCCTTTTTATGTAAGGGATGTATTAGTGCACACTTCCATTCTTGTGGAATTTTCTCTGTGGCCCAAATATCTGTGATAATTTCATGAATTTTCTTTCTGAGATTTTCGTCTCCAAGCTTCCAGAACTCGGCAATAGTGCCATCTTCTCCTGGTGCTCTGTTGTTTTTAAGTTGTTTTATGATTTCCTTTATCTCTTCGAGTGTGGGTGGTGTAGAGTCCGGATTTGGTGTAGTTTCTGTTAGGGTCAATTTTCCCGTCGGTTTCTCGCAATTGAGGAGATTTTCAAAGTATTCTGACAGAATTTTTCAGTTAGCTTTGGTATTCATTTCAATGGAACCATCTGGGCTTTTGAAACAAAAGTTTGGAGGTTGGTAGCCTGTAATATTTTCTTTGAATGTTCTATAAAAATTTCTTGTTTTATTTCATTTGAAGTCTTCCTCAATATCTTGTATCCTTTTTCTGCCGTAAGAACGCTTTTCTTTTCTAATTTCTTTTGAGGTTTGTTTCTGGACTGTGTGAAATTGCTGCCATGTTTCTGTTGTTCTGTTACTAGTGAATTTAGTCCATGCCTGAATCCTACGTTCAATAGCCTCGTCGCACTTCATGTTCCCCCATCTATGTCTGCGTTTTCTAGGAGGCTGTCCCCAACGCATTGCCTTTTGGACTGCATTTGCTAGGTCTTTCTAATTTTCTGCTGCATTTTTAATAATTTCTTTCATGACTTTTTCTCTGTTTTTCTTCAGTCTGGTCTGGTGGTTACAATAAATAAATAAATAAATATATATATATATAATAGTGAATAAAATCAGCTCATCAGAACGGCTTTTTCGTTGCTTCACTAGCGAATGGTCTCTCACCTGCATTGATTATTAAACACATTGAAAGAAAAACAGTTACTGTAAACAATTTTCCACAAATTTCACAAGAAAAGGTACGCTTAAGAATGCTGTTTATGATCTATAAGAGAATCAGAATCCTTCAAAAAGTTTCTACTAGTTTCGCAAGTATAAAGCAGCTAATTTCTATGGATTCGTCTATGACTTATAAGGTTACTAGACACCCTGATATATTTTCCACAGATTTCACAACTACAAGGCCGCTCACCAGTATGAACTCTCTTATGAATTATAAGCCTTCTGGACATCTTGAACGATTTTCCACAAGCATGAGGACGCTCGCACGAATGTATTGTTCTGTTACTTACAAGGTTACCAATCACCGCAAACGATTTTCCATAAACTTCACACACATAAGGCCATTCCCCTGTACGTATTCTTCTATGAGATAAAAGGTTACTGGAATCCTTGAACAATTTTCCAAAAGTTTCACAACAATAACACCTCACTCCAGTGTGGATTCTTTTGTGCCTCGTAAGAGAACTAGACACCATAAACGATTTTCCGCAGGTTTCACAAGTATAAGGCCACTCATTCGTGTGTATTCTTTTATGTTCCATAAGTCGACCAGACACATTAAACGATTTCCCATAAATGACACAAGAACAAGGACATTCACCAGTATGCATTCTTTTATGCCTTATGAGACTACTGGACACTGTAAACATTTTTCCACAAATTTCACAGGCATAAGGTAGCTCACCTGTATGAATTCTCATTTGCTTTCTGAGGCTACCAGACGACTTTTTGCAAATGTTACAAGCATAACGACACACACAAGGATCGATTCTTTTAGGCCTTATAAACTTTACAAGAGTCCATAAAGGAATTTACACAAATTTCATTCGCGAATTGTAGGTATTTCCTGCAAAAATAGTTGCAGGTATAACATGTGTCTGGATCTGTATTTATAATTTCCAAGCCTAACAGAGGAAAGCTTCTGCATGCAAGCTGGAATGTCATGCTCATACCTATGAAAAAGATATATAAGTAGATATGCTATTAATAATAAAAAATCTTAAGACTGACTAAGATATTTCTTAAAAATAACGAAATAATATTTACGAAAATAAAGAAGGATATTGGAAACATTCTCATCACTTACCACAGACTCAGAACAGTATTTTCATTTTACATAATATTTATGATTCAAGAGACCAGATTATATGCACCATAAACAGCTAGAAATAGGCATGCAAATGTGCGTGAAAATTCTTAAAATATGCATGAAAAGTGACAAAAAGTATTGAAAACTTGCAACATTATACAATGTAAAAATGGTGGTTTTTAGATTTTTTATTTCAAAATCTGCACGCAATTAATAAGTTGCTGAGTAACATATTTATAAATTAGATAATTAACAATTATTTGACTTTTTTTACTTTTATAAACATAAATAATCGGGTACTGTTCCAGATATTAAACAGTAGGATTGTTCTACAATCTCTCAAAACATTTATAAGTGGACATGGATCGTTCCACATTCACTGATGTACCTGGTCAGTATTTGAAATTGGATGTTGTGTTAGCAGTCATTGTTTTTAGCAAAGTTCACCCGTCCCATTACTAAAATTATCAATTTGACACAAAGGTTCATAACCTGGGTTATTGTTCAAAATATTTTTAAACTTCTGTCTGGCAATGCGGAATTCATTCATTAACTGAATAGATTCAGTCAGCGTCAAATTTTGATTTTCAAGCTTGTTAATACTCAGGGAAAATTCGAATGCTAATCAGAGCTATTGTTTTAATACTAGAATTGTTAATCGTTTCCTTGTACTGGCAAACTGTCATAGCCTCTCCACTGTCAAAGTCGTTTCCTACCCCTTTAATGGCCTCGAAATGTTCAATGTAAAACAGTACAGCTTCAACACACATCGAGTTACCAGTGGCTCCGGAGGTAAATGCACATTTCGAATTTCTTTATAACCATTATTACGAGAATGGTTTCTTTGTTGATGAAATCAGTTTATTTACATTGCCAAACGTGTGTGTAGTTCTTCAGTGAGTTGTCGTACTCCATGAGCAAACCACGTCACATGAGTAAAATTTAGATAAAATACTAGGAGGGCTTTGACTGCGTTTATTGTATAGAGAGCAACATCTGAGAGAAATATGAAAAATCTTTCATCTGCAGAAGATTCAGGAAAACCCTCACTGACAAATCAAGCAATCGTAGAATAATTTGTCTTTTCAAGAGCTTTGCAAACCACCGAAAAGAAAGAAGGTTGTACTTTTAATGCATTGGCAGTTTAGTCTGCAATGCTACGACCAAAAATGTCGGTAGTTTCGTCAGGTGAAATTAAAAAAATTCATGAGTTCGTTGTGTATTTCTTCAAGAACATGCAGGTAAATTGTTGGTATGTTATTTTTACGAAATGTGGATCCATGAATTTTGTTTAGATCCGAACATTCTTTTTTTTTTTTTTTGTAGAAAATCTTAGAACGCAAGATTTTTAAATTTGTGAAGAGGAATACTACTTTCAAACAATGCTTCATATAGATCAATGCTTACTTTTCTTTTGTCTTTGCTGCTACAGACACTTGTCGCTGTTAAAAGTTGTCATGTCCCTTCCTCTGCGAGACTTGTTTTGACAAAGTGGTCTATTTGAAAAAAATTAGTGCAGGATATTTTTTTCTGGCAAACTCGACAACTCGTAAAACATTTCCACCATATATAAATGTTCCAGGGTAGTAACTATCCATATAAAGACCACTTTTCCGGGTGCCATAGTATATATATTAAACTTTGTTCAAATTAATAAAAAAAACAACATAAAAACAGTCCGCGTACAATAATATGCGTAATTTGTCTAGTAGGAAGAATGCTACGGAAGGGGAGCGCGACGCAGAACGAGCATTGTCCATCTTTAACTCCCGTGAGTCTATTTTGCATGGGCTGCACAATATTATTACCTATCAAAACAATAAATGCACGATGGCTAAGAGCCGTACTGTTAATAGGTTTTGATAATATAAGATTTTATTTATTAACTAGGTATTCTACCGAAAATTTTTGTAAATATAGCGATAATATGCATCATCGCTAGGTTTTAGGTAATATATACAATAAACGGTGAAAATGGAATTATTATGCGAATACATATGCAAATATGCAACTACATATAATCTGGTCTCTAAAAATTCTGAATTAGCAGATAGGACCTCTGATTATAATTATTCAAATGTTATAAACCATTAAATATGGAGCTTTAAACTAACTAGTTGCAAGGAATCGGAAAATATTGTATATATATATAGTTAGATTTTATTGGATACATTCGTTTTACTTAAAACTGACACACATCGCTTTTGTTTCCTGAAAAACTTTTTCTTCCTTTCATATTCATTTCTAAAACATTGAAATATTAATTTAACTTCAGTTGAACATATTTATTTCATATGCTGCTTGTATTGACTGTGCAATTTTAAGTATGATAATTATAATAATGATATGTAATCCTGTATTGTGTGAAAAAATTATATTGTAATGCTTATTGTAATTACTGATGACTTGTCCGATGACATAAATTATGACTTCATGGATCAAATAAAATTCAATTCAATTCAATTCTAGGTGACAGCTGCAGCATAAAACAGTTTTAATAAGTAGATACAGACATTGAACATAGCATACTTTTTTTTATTTAACCTGTCCTGTCATGTATACCATACCTGTCCTGTATATAAACAAACATTGTAACAGTTTTGATACTATCTGTTGCCAGAAAGACTTTTGAAAGCTCCAGTTATAATTTACTGGTGACATGCAAAATATTAGGTATGTAGTATAAGATAGAGAGGGATAAGAATTCAAGAAGGCAGCTTCATTTGAAACTGATTACATATTTTGGAATTCTTAACAATTTTCATATCATATCGAAATTTTCTTGTTAGCCGAAAGGAGTGACTACAATGAGAATATGCGAGCAAGGAATATAATAATTGGATATGAAGTTGGAATAAATGTAAACTAAATCATGTCAAAATGACATTTAAGTGTAGAAAGAATTGTGACAACGAATGTAAAATATCATCATTAGTATCAGTAAAAGTATATAGAACCTGCCACATAGAAGAGGAAAAAAAACATAGGAAAAATCAAAACAATTGATATATGGTACCATAGGATTTTGAAAATTAGGTGAATAGAATGATTCAATTTTTGGATAAGTGACATGTCTCATATATTAATAAGACAATTTATGATGTGGGAATGAGCACAAAGGAAACCTAATGACATCATTGTAGCTACAACAAAGATTCCCATGAGGTTTCTTAGAAAATGTCAGGAAAATGTTATCTTTACCATCTTCCAAATTACAAACAAATGATAAATAGCCTAATAAAAGTATTCATATTTCCAAACATTAACCAACAGGCCACTTGTATTGTTATGACATCGAAATTTGATCACTACTTATTTCAAACACACTAAAGCAAACATACCTGCAGCAGATGAAAAATTGTTGGAATCATTGCATAGAAAGGGGAGAGAAATTAGAGTACATCAACAACGTGGTGTTTAGCGCTCATTGCACAGAAGCTCATGATGACTATTTTGTAGGTAATGATGGAAATTAGGATTCCACTTAAGTTTCATAAAATTTACATTTTTGCAAATTTTCAGAGGTATCTCCTAAATTTACGTCAGTGTGTAAATGAGAGATGAACATAATATTAAACACAAATCACACAAGGAAATATACCAAATCTGGCAACACTTCTACAAACAGATTAGAAACAGGTAAATATTAGTTCCCTAAAAGTAAAAGTTTTAGTAACAGAAGATAGAGGTAAATGAGTATGAAATGTGGAAGTGATCAATAGATGTTCTGTTATGAAATAATGTGTAAAATTAACAGTAGTACAATATGTTTAATGACAAATCTAGCTAATGAACTATTACTACATAAAAGGGTAAATGAATATGGATTTAAAGGAAAAAAAGAAAATTTGTGTCAGTAAATATAAATCTTCAAACACTTAGGAGGATATCTATTGAAGATATTACACATTAAAAGGGAATTACAACATGAAAATTTTTATTTTATCCATTTTACGCATCAATAAAAGGGTCAGGAGTTTTATAAGAGACAGAAAAACACTGAATAGTAATTTTAATTTTAAGTACTTATGTACCTCAGTAATGAATAAATGCCATATTTATGTTTTATTTTCCTTGACAGTCTATTATGTTTCTGGAAGATTTCCTGTAATACTAATAAACTCGAAACTCAAAATTCAGGTCATGTACCATCATGATAAATCTAACTTTTTGAAAATTCTAAACCTATGGATAACTTCCCAGGAAGTAAAATAAAGAGAATGAATTTTTAGACACAAAGTCATTAGAATGGGGTGATAACTACATCACTACTACAAAAAGTGTGTCCACTGATGGATTACACATGCCATTTATTTTCAAAGTAATAAAAGCAAGAGGAAATAGTACATAAACAATTAATTAGTGTAACACATTAAAAACAAAAAAGTATGTAAAAACTAGGATAAATGACACTAGTGCCTTCTTAAATAAAAATAACAATGATTCAAGATAAACTATCAATAAACATTATTTCTAAAAACTAAAATGAAACAAAAAATAACTGGATTTGGCGAATTTTGAGTACAATAAATAATTGAGTTTCATTTTTATGAAAAATCAAAGTAAACAAAAGAAAGCATCAATCCTGACATTACCAGATTATGTCAGACTTATAAATCATATATAATAGCATTATATAATCCAAACATCCTAATAAATACTCACAAATATACTGTTTCTGATAGAATTTTAACTAAAAAATTTAATAATGTGTCTATCACTATAAAACTACAAATACTTCTACATAGTTCGCACTTTTTCTACAAAAAATTTAAATCAATTTATTGCAGACATACTACAAATCTATTACTATGATTATAAATTAGGAAACAATATCATTGACACTATTTTTTCCACTCAGCAATTTTTCTTATCCCAAAAAGAAGAATTTACACAAATAAATTTTTGGTATAAGGTGCTCAATTAAAACCCAACAATAAATTATATTTCACAATAGTCAATCTAAAATCATCAACAATGATTAATAACACAATTTTCTATCAACAATTTGTAACTTAAAACTATTCATCTCGATATGTGACAATTGGTTGCAAAGTTTCAGATTCATTTTAAAGTATTTGACACACCATTTCCACCAGTATAATGACAGTGGAAGTCTACACAATCGTGTAAGAATAAATATGTTAAATAATTTGTGTGTGGTGTATTATTACCAGCTCTGAAAAGTATTCTGCATTTTTAATGCACAGAAACCGACAGTTTCACAAAACAATTCATTGATGCCTTATAGAGAAGTATATCAGGCATATATCTAACAGCTACATGAATGGGTGATGTGATTACATAATTCAACAGTAATAAAACTTGGGCATGGGATTACCTTATATTTTTTAAAAAACTAGCATTCTTTAGAAGTACACTCAGATACATATGAGGTTTTGTAAAATCTTCACCAGAAAATAGATGTACATCTCAATGAATTCCCCAATGCTTTTCAAGTTGTCCAATTAAATCAAAAGATTTTACACCACAAGAAAATAGGAATTAATTTAAGTGATTCCTCTTAAGTTTTTTTTAAATACATAAACCCTACAAAAGATTTTACACAAACTTCTCAAAAAAGAGCATTCATCAGAGTGAGTACAGCTACGCTTTTTAACATCTTCATATTCCATAAAACATTTTCTACAAACTTAGTAACAAAAGCCATTCACAAGAATCATTCTTCTAATGCCTTCTCAAAATAATAGCACTTCTCAAAGATTTCCCACAAAATTCAAGGCAAAATCGGCATTTAATCAGAATGTACCCTCAAATGGCTTTTAAGATAATCAGATCTGAAAAAGATTTACCACAAACCTCACAAGGATACAGTCGTTTGGCAAAGTGAATAATTTGATGTTTTCTAAGAACCCTAGGTTGTTTAAAGGATTTTCCGCAAGTTTCACAAGAAAATGGGCGGTCTTCTGAATGAATCATTTGATGCTCTTTAAGATCTCCACTAACATTGAAACGTTTACCGCAAATTTCACAAGAATATGGGCGCTTATCCGAATGAATCATCTGATGTCTCTGAAGATCCCCAGATCCTGAATACGACTTTCCACAAACTTCACAAGAATACGGGCGGTCAACAGAATGAATCCTCATATGCTTTTTAACATCTTTAGAATCTTTAAAAGATTTCTCACAAATCTTACAAGAACGGGCGTTCGCCGGTATGAATTCTGTGGTGCACTTTCAGTTCTCTAGACCACATGAAAGATTTACCACAAATTTCACAGCGAAACTGGCGTTCATCCGAATGTATCCTCAAATGCTTACTAAGATTATCAGAACTAGAAAAAGATTTTCCACAATCCTCACAATAAAACGGTCGTTCAGCACAATGAATATTTTGATGGTTTTTAAGATGATCAGACCTAGAAAAAGATTTCTCACAAACCTCACAAGAAAACATTCTTTCGACACAATGAATAATTTGATGTTTTTTAAGAACCTTAGATTGTTTAAATGATTTTCCGCAAGTTTCACAAGTAAATGGGCGTTCATTTGAATGTATCATTTTATGCTTTTTAAGGTCTCCATTAATTTTGAAATACCTACCACAAACATCACAAGAATATGGACGCTCACTAGAATGAATCTCCATATGCTTTTTAAGCTCTTCAGAATCTGTAAAAGATTTCCTGCAAATTTTACAAGAAAATAGGCGTTCGCCAATATGAATTTTGTAATGGCCTTTCAGATCACTAGACCATATGAAAGATTTTCCACAAATTTCACAGCAAAACGGTCGTTCACCCGTATGTATTCTCAAATGCTTGCTAAGATTGTCAGACCTAGAAAAAGATTTTCCACAAAACTCACAAGGAAGCGTCGTCTCAGCACAATGAATAAGTTGGTGCTTTTTAAGAACCTTAGGTTGTTTAAAGGATTTGCCGCAAGTTTCACAAGAAAAGGGGCGTTCCTCTGAATGAATCATTTTATGCTTTTTAAGATCTTTATTCATTTTGAAATATTTTCCACAAATTTCACAAGAAAATGGACGTTCACTTGAATGAATCATCTGGTGGGATTTAAAGAGCCTTAGTTGCATAAAAGATTTTCCACAATCTTCGCAATAATATGATGTCCACTGGAAAGAAAGTCCTGATTCTCTTCTAGAGTCTCAGACCGGGTGAATACTTCATCTGATAAAGCTCAACACCAGCATTAGTGTTCCTGTTAATAGGACTGTAAGAAGGAGTAAACGCTGTTTCATGTAATTCACACACTAGTGGTAGTTCATATGAATGACTTTTCTCATAGCTTTTTCTGTAGTTAATCCTATTGCTGTAGGTGTAGGCAACATCTGGATCTTCGTTTATATTACTGGTTTGAACTTCAGCAGCAGCAAACTGGTGCTGGTGCATCTGAATGTTACTTTGGTAGTAACAATAGTTCCTAGTAGCAGAAAAACTTTTATGTTATTATTTTGTGACAGCTTAATATATCACACTAGTATGCTGGAACACTAATTTAGATATAATACCATTTTTTTAAAATTAGTATATATAAATCATTTTAACATGAACTTTAGTGATAAATAAATGACACATATAATTAGTAAGTAAACAAAGACCTGCGTGTTAAATTCTACATATAAAATTCTTAAAAGCATGACTATAATTGTAACAAAAAATGTATTATGTTAATACAAGAACAATATTATTGGGAATTATGACACTCTTCCTGTATCATTAGAAGTAAACACTAAAATTTGGAAGCCATAAATATTTCTTATGTTTATTACATAGAAAAACATGATTATTCATAAAACATTAACAAAACTTGTTACAAATTAATATTAGTAAAAAGTTTTTTGCTGCCTAAGGAAAAATTAAGTTAATAAATTAAAAGTTGATTTCCTCAGCAAATCTGTGGAAAGCATCTACAGCTTAAATTGTCTGCTCACAAAGATAGCAATTATTTATTTTTACAAAAAAAGTGACTATTACAAAGCAGAATCTATTGCTATAACTTTATTATGATCCTGAATTATATTTGGAAACTATTTTCCATTAGAAACAAAAATTCTGAAAGTATTGGGAAGAGGCATATACTGTCCTCAACTTGTGTGATGAAGCAATTCTTCAGGATAAATGTTGACAAATTAAAAACATGTCAATATAAAAATATAAACAATTAATGAATCTGCTATGCAAATGAGATTGTTATCTCACAGGCAGGTTAAAATTTCTAGAATTAACACTTGGAGTCGACAACAAATTTCAAGAGACAAAAATATTTGACACCAGACACAAGAAATACACAATGTGATAATCACATCTGGATATATATACACTCCAAAGAGTAAGCAACATCTAATCCTTATGTTGCTGTTGACCAAAAAACTGGTACTGAAAAGTGAGTGGCCATCAAATTGCTAGGCCAATATTAGATAGAATTGTGATTATATTAATATTATATAGTTTCTTTTTTAGGTAAGTGTGTTAGGGATTGGAATGAGTTGTAGTGCCCCCACCTGGACACCGGTAAACCTATGGGGACCTATGGCGAACCTGGCAGCAGGCCGAGCGGAGACTTGGCCAGATTCGATGAGAGGAATGAGCGAATGGGTAAGGATCGATCATAGTAGTCGATCTGGGATCGGAGGGAGACATCCGTGGTAGGATCATCAGGGTGAATGATTTCATAAACATGTCATATATACAATATTTACTATCACGACTGTACAAAATTTACAAGTGGTATGCGGAATACTGCAAGGTGTTATTGGGCTACCTTCAGACATCCTACTATGACATATACTGAATACTGCAAATAGGTTAATTATTGTAACTGCATGGGTGTGACATTTACTTTGAGGACAGCAAGAGCTTCTTCGACTGTGGGCGATTATCTATACCAGAAATCCCCAGCTTAGACATTGTAGAGGACTCTAGCTCCCTATCTACAATTCAACGACGGCTTTCCATGTCCAACCATACCCTACAGCAGAGCCAACCTGTTATGCGCTGTTCATCTTCTTCGTGTGCGACGCCACCCCGCAGCCATGACCGCCAGACGCGGCTCGACGTCTGCGTCCCCTCTGCTCCGACTGTTGCTGGCTGCGACTAATTGATGAAGACAAAACAAGATAAATACAAGACACTCTCCGATACCTGTGCAAAGGTTTTTACACCACCTCCCACTACGGTCCTAAAGTGGAGGGGCAAATGGTAGCCAATGATGAGGCCGATGCATGCCGTCATCTGTCCTCCTTAGCTCGACCATTGCGCACTTTTTCCCTAACTGTCAGCGCTCTAAATCCTCGGTCGATGCCTCTACTG
>JARYHS010015106.1:0-23000 GCA_031002005.1 Vandiemenella viatica
AATTATGGGGTGAAAACGTAATGGGGTTGGAAAGGGGGAGAGGGGATGAATATTCGGGAACCATATGTTGGCAGTATTTTTCTGTTTGTTTTAAAGTATAAGTGTACAAATTCTTATCTAAATCGGATAAAAAATGTGGTTTGCCTAAAGTATGGGGGTGGATATGGGGCGAGGGGATTAATATTCGGAAACCGTATGTAGGCGGTATTTTTATGTTTGTTTTAAAGTATAAGTGTACAAATTCCTATCTAAATCGGATAAAAAATGTGGTTTTGCCTAAACTATGGGGTGTTATGGGGAATAGGGGGCGACTTTTTGGAATTTTTTTTTCGCAGGAACCTTCGCAGGCGCACACTCGAAAACTCCTCAAAGTTTCATTGCAATCTGATAAATGGTACAGGAACGCATAGAAGACGAACATACAAACAAACAGACATTGATTTTTATATATAAGATTAATATAGTAATCCAACCAATTAATTTAAGGTCCTACTATGTACTAAATTAACATCGTAATTCAGTTATAGTTTTTTATGTAAACATTAATCGTCTCGTATTCTAGGAACATTTTTCAATAGCTTTTTCATTATATCACAGTGTTCTTGCACGAAATTTCGATGCACACTCATCAGGCGTAATCTTTCCTCTCCCATAGTGCTCCTGAACTAGTTCTTCACTCACCGAAGCACACTGCAGGCAACTTGATTTTTTTCTAGGGGGGGGGGGTGGCCGGGGCCCCTCCCCCACCTACCCCTTGCGGGATACGCCCATGGTATGTACCCTCGTTGTTTACTCACTCTGTATTTTATGACGCTATATAGGGTGTTACAAAAAGGTACGGCCAAACTTTCAGGAAACATTCCTCACACACAAACAAAGAAAATATGTTATGTGGTCATGTGTCCGGAAAAGCTTACTTTCCATGTTAGTGCTCGTTTTATTACTTCTCTTCAAATCACATTAAACATGAAATGGAAACACACAGCAACAGAACGTACCAGCGTGACTTCAAACACTTTGTTACAGGAAATGTTCAAAATGTCCTCCGTTAGCGAGGATACATGCATCCACCCTCCGTCGCATGGAATCCCTGATGCGCTGATGCAGCCCTGGAGAATGGCGTATTGTGTCACAGCCGTCCACAATATGAGCTCTAACATGGAAAGTAAGCGTTTCCGGACACATGTCCACATAAAATATTTTCTTTGTTTGTGTGTGAGGAATGTTTCCTGAAAGTTTGGTAGTACCTTTTTGTAACACGCTGTATAAAGTGTCTACAGTATTTAACAGAGTTGATCCTCCCGACATCTGTACATCAACAGATGCAGTGGCCACCCTCTGTCTCGCTTTGCATGATCTACGAGAACCGATTTAAACTCACGCTCAAGGTGCATCGGTTCACCAACAGAATGCATTTTATGCAGATTCATAACTCAGAGGAACCAAAACCATAGATCTAGAAATTTTTACTTTAGAGCCATCATCATGTAATAACCGTACCGGTAGATTATTTCATAGGTTAATATACAGGGATAGACGACCCGTGCGAAAATTTCGCGAATAAAATGCGATGAATAGTGAGGTTGAATATGATGTCACTCTTCATACTCATACTTCATTTATCGATTTTGGTTAGATATCCAGTGAGATAACTGGCTCGATATACAAAAAACGCATTTTAGAAAAATTAACATTTTTGCCCTTTAAGGGTCGAATTAGGAAAAATTCCGTTTTTGAAATATAATGTTACCACGGCGGAGACCTTATTTTTAATATGTTACCTCATTTATCTATATCGGTTAGATATTTAGGGAGATAAATTGCTCGTGACACAAAAATGCGTTATAAATTTTTTTATTCTTTTTCCCTTTAAGGTTTGAATTCCAAAAACATTCTTTCTTAAAATATGATGTCACAAAGCTGAGACATTACTCCTCATAATTCTATTTCATTTATCGATTTTGGTTAGATATCCAGGGAGATAATTAACATTTTTGCCCTTTAAGGGTCGAATTACAAAAAATTCCTTTCTTAAAATATAACGTTACCACGGCGAAGACCTTAGTCTTTAATATGATATCTCATTTATCTAGATCGGTTACGTATTAAGGGAGATAAATCACTCGTGACACAAAATCGAATTTCAAAAATATTGGTACTTTTTCCCTTTAAGGGTCGAATTCCGAAAAATTTCTGTCTTAATATATGACCTCACTAAAGCGGAGATCTTAATCTTTAAAATGATACTTCATTTTACGATTTCAGATATGTATCCAGGGAGATAAATGACTCGTAACACAGAAAACAGCATTTTAGAAATATTGACATTTTCGCCCTTTAAGGGTGGAATTCCGAAAACTTCATTTCCTAAAATATGATGTGACCAAAGTGAAGACCATAAGTTTTAAAATGACACCTCATTCATTGATTTCGGTTAAGTATGAAGGCAGATACAGGGTTGTGACAAAAAAATACCTTATAGAAATAATACATATGATGATACTTTTTACCCTAGTAAGTTATAAAGCTGTAAAAAAAAAAAAAAAAAAAAAAAAATCCTTACAAGAAATTGCTTGAGAATATTATGATTTTTCATGAAATATTCAGTCTGATAGTTCCCATGAATCAGTCCACGCAAAAGACAAGTTTGTGCTTATTTTTCACCTTTTTATAGGAACTTTTAGTTAATAAATGTAAATAGTTCAATTACTTCCGAACACATTACAAAATTAGTCTTTTATACGTGGTAATAGTCTTTAAGTCGTACAGACTACAAGAAGTTACTCCGCCAATCATTCAGATAGTAAAAAATTCTGTTCTTACACAAGATATGTTACGTCGCGTACAAGGAAGCTTCGTGTATGCGAACTACATTAAAGTAACAGACGAGAAAACACAATCGAGCGTTACTTTCGTAATTGCAGTTAATGAATTGTTTACACTGTAACATTTAAGCCCAATTCCAGCCTAGTGTTGAAATGTAATATCTTTGAATGGAGTCACCACTGATCGTAAGCGAGCCCGCCAGAGATGACTTAACTACTGAGCAGTCGCCGTAAATTACACAATGAGGACGGCGACCACTGGCTGCAGCGTCTGGTGCGAGTCAGTGTTGCCAACTTGGCGCAGTGACACATCGGTGGGTCAGAGTTCGGATGTGCGAATTGATGACGACTGCGCGACAGGGAGGCCAACAAACTAGACCAGAGATCAAACCCACGGGTGAGCACTTGTTCAGGAAAGGTCATTCAACTTGAGATATACGGAAAGGAATTGTTGGTAACACTGACTGTTTCTTCTGAGTGATTCACATTTACCAAGTCATAAACAGTTTAGTTTATTAAATGATAAAATTACGCCAATGCAACTGTATATTCATTACTCGGTGCACGAGGGATTTGAGACTTGTGCTGTTGATTCAGTAGACGAAATGTAGTCCAGGTGGATGATAGCCCTGACTCTTCCTGTCCTTCTGGATTCAGGTCATAAGTATGTGTCTTTAACATATCATTTTTTTCCACCTTTGTTTGATCTGCCTGTAATGGGAGACTCGATGGCGCTACCACACACAAAGACCAGTGGTCTGGGCTGGGTAGAGGTGGCTGCAGGGTGAAATATAGACACACACGTCTGATAGTGTTACTGTATCCTGCTCGCTACACTACCATACACTATACCTACATGCACATAATAAAACAACAGAAACAAGATCCCACACTTTTGTCTTGTTTATTTCACGGTTGTCGTTAAGTTAATCATTGAACGAACGGCGATGTTGTCGATGTCAACTTGTAATTAATACCCCAGTGTTTGCCGGACCACAAGTTCAGAAACACTGATCTATTAATTTATTTGCTTTTAATCGTAAAAATAAAGTAATATTTTGTTAACACTGGGGACTCATTTAAAAGTACTAGGTAATACAGAATTCAAGATAGATCTCAAATTAACAGGTTTAATGCCCGTTCACGTCTTTATTCTCCAGGGGAAAAAATTAGAAGCATATCATATATCCCGCAATCCTGCTAGTACTAAAACAAACACATATACGGCAAGTCATTGACAGGGACAGAAAGTCATTTTTTGTAATGTGTCTCAAATGTGCAGACTTTATTGCTGCCTTCTCATAGAGGGCAAGAGTATCATGATTTCTAAAACTCTGGAGAGATTTGTAACATCAGATGCAGGACAGCATACATCAGGTGGAATCGGAGAGATATTGTTTCTTCCAGCCTACTACAAACCACCAAACTAGGTATTCATCGTTTTTTTACTCGCAAAATTTTTGCAAATTTCAAAATTATGTTATAAAATTGCTATATAAACACATGATTTGCGAAATTTTCGGACGATCATTTGGTAGAGACTAATATATGTACAATCTTACCTTAAATTTAAGAAACATTCTCTCTAATATCCCATGGACCAAATCCGAACAGTAGTTTTTTTTTTTTTTTACAGTTCATCCAAATCACGGACCCTTCATCTTAAAGTTTCTCCCATTCGTGTAGTCAGTGAACTAGCATATATGCTCAGTTTTTTAATTACATTAAGGGCTTGTATATAATTTTCAGGTCTGTAGATATGAGTTATTCATTGAATGATAATTTTAATGAGTATATATGCATGAATCATCGTAGCCCTATATAATATTCCTAAAAGGTGTTTTTTTTTGTCACCAATCATTATCTCCTTTCATACTTAACAGAAATCAATGAATGAGGCGTAATTTTTAAGGTTTGTGGTCTCCACTTTGGTCACATCATAGGTTAATAAAGGAATTATTCGGAATTCTCACTTAAAGGACAAAAATCTCAATATTTCTAAAATGCTGTTTTTTTGTGTTACAAGCCATTTATCTCCCTGGATACCTATCTGACATCGTTAAATCAATCATCATGTTAAAGATTAAGTTCTCCGCTTCGATGACATCATATATTAAAACAGGAATTTTTCAGAATTTCTCCTTTAAAGGGCAAAAGTACCAAAATTTCTGCAATACGTTTTTGTGTCACGAGCTATTTATTTCCCTTAATTTCTAATCGATATGGATAAATGAGGTGTAATTTTAAAGATGAAAGTCTCCGCCGTGGTCACATTTCATTTTAAGAAAGGAATTTTTCGTAATTATACCCTTAAATGGCGAAAATTGCCAAAATGTTTAAAATGCGATTTTTATGTCTCGAGCCATTTATTTCCCTGAATATCTAACGGAAATCGATAAATGAGGTATCATTTGAAATGCCAAGGTGTCCGCTTTGGTTATATCATATTTTATAAAATGGTTTTTTTTATTACAAGTCATTTATCTCCTTCGATAACTAACCGAAATAGATAAATGTCATATCGTTTTCAAGATAAAGATATCCAATTAGGTAAAATCATAAATTAAGAAATAATTTTTCAGAATTTGATGCTTAAAGAGGTAGCGCGTATGAGACAGTTCAGAGCCAAGTCCCAAGAGTGCAGCACCAGATATTCTAAATATTACAAACAATCTGATGTTATTTAATAAGCAGTTATTTTAGATCAAGTCTGTTAAATTGTTTTCCACATTTCTCAATCCACTATTACCAACAAATTTAAATCTACTGTGCAAAAAATAAGTCCGGCTTTTAAGCAGTAACGTTTATTTCCCTAAATCGGCGCACGGGTACCTCGTGGTTCATGCAAATACAGGATAGCCGCTTTGAATCCCTGCACATCTGAACCTTAAACTGTAGGTGCAGCAAAGACAGAGGTGGACTGGGCTCCTAATTGATACTCTCACACAAAGACGTATGGCCGCAGGCAAGGGCGTATCCAGGATCAGAACTAGAGGGGGGCAGGATTTGAACTGGGGGGGGGGGGGGGGGCAACTCATATTGGTTTCGAGGAAGTAGGGTGGGGGACTGAACATGACGATTTATTACAAAATTAAACTCAAACCTACTCAGGAAACTATTTTTATTATTGATTAATATAGTAATCCAACCACATAATCTAAGGACCTACTATGTAGTTAATTAAGATCGTAAGTGAGTTACTTTTTTTTATATAAGCATTAATTGTCTTTGATTTTCAGAAAAAAATGTTCAATAATTTAGTTTATCAATATCTCGTGGTGTTCTTTCACGAAATTTCGATGCGCACTCATCTGGCAAAATCCAGTGAATCTTTCTCTTCCAAAAAGCTCCTGAGCCAGTTCTGCACTCGTCGAAGCGTACTGAGGGCGATTTAATTTTTCTTCTAGGGGGGGGGGGCAGTAGCCCCCTTCTGCCCCTCGCTGGATACGCCCATGGCCGCAGGAATTTATTTAAATTCGTTGTACCAACAGACGAATCAAAAAGTTTTATTTTTATATCTAAAATGTGTATTAGCTACAATGGCGAATGCAATGCGTATCTTGTACGTTACTACAAATTTCGTCATCTCTAATGCAAGAAACACTACTTTCGACAGAACCAGGCTAGCCGGTTGCAAGTATTCACGTTTCATGATCGCAGAAAAACAAATCGATAAATTTGTGTAAGTGTTGGGTTGTCTGTAGTTGCTTTATACAGATTCCTACCATTCTGTGGATAATTTTCAAAAAAAAAATTAGTTTTTTTGTAAAATTTACATGCTCATTACCCAATTGATGCAGAGAAAAACTTACACAGCCGGCACCTTGAAGCTGAGAAAGGCAAACGTTTCTTACATGCAAATTCATGGCATCTTCTGGTAGGTTTTGTGCGCCAACTCACCTGTAACAGACAAAAGTAAGGACAACGATTAGTTTATTCGCTGATACAACACTGCATGACAAAACAAGTTTGATACTTACAATGTAAAACTAAAATTAACGTTGAAAGCGAATTTTATTTCAAATAAGTTCGGTGTGGTACAGTTTTCCGCACTCTAATGACTTTCAGGTAAGACGGCATTTTGCTGCAAAGATCCAATTGTCCAATTGAAATCAAAATTATTGTTGGTGTTATATTCATACCAATTAACAGCACTTGAAATAAAATAATATAATTACACGCCAAGTTAACCTCAATTCTTTTTGTTGTTTTGCTTGTTCCTTGGTTCCGTTTCCTTCAAAAAGTTACGGATCGGATTTATCCTCTACGACCAGCAGGTACCCATAGGCGTTTTACGCGGCCAGTTGAAACTCGATCACCATGACGGCATAAGCAAGTGGGTGCGTGTTCGTTTCCTATGTTATCTTGGTTGTCCTTGTGAAACTGCGTCAATTAACTGAAGAAGGTCACAAAGTGATAGCTGAAACGTTACGTTTCGATAAATTTCTACATCTACATCTATATTCTGCAAATCACAAATACTGTGGATGGCAGAGGGTGCTAAGCACCAATCCTAATTCAGTGCATTCCAATCCCGAACTAGGAAAGAAGGAATACATAAATGTATCAGTACGGCATCTTATTTCTCGAATATTATCCCTCCTGTCATTGCGACCTAAATAGGTTGGCGAAAGTAGTATGTCGTTGCACACGTAAATTAAAGATTTTCGCATATTTCCCAACAAATTCAAACTAAAACGACGTCGTCTGTCTGCCAAACAATCCCAGCCCAACCCACGAATCAGCTCTGTGACACTTACGTAAGGACTGTAACTAGCAGTCACGAATCGAGCGGCTCTTCTCTGTACTTTCTCTAATGTGTCAATCAATACGAATCCCAAATTCACAACAGTATTCCAAATGCGGACGCACTAGTGTTTTGTACGCTATTTCATTTGTATGAGCATTACAACTTCTCAAACTACGACCAATAAATCTTAGTTTAGAATTTGCTTTGCCTACGACGGAAGTTATCTGCAAGTCCCATTTCATGTTGCTTTGTACTGTTACGCCTAGATACTTCAGGGAATCCACCGTGTCAATAACTGAATTCTTAACTTTGTACTCGTGAGCAAACGGGGTCTTTTTATTACATATGTGCATTGCCTTGCACTTTTTACAGTTAAGTGTAAGCTGCCATTTACGGCACCATTCCGAAATAACATCCAGATCGCGCTGAATTTCTAAGCAATTGTGGGAGCACCTCAGTTCCCTATAAATAAGTGCATCATCAGCAAAAAATCGCATCCTGCAATTAACGTCGTCACCGATATCGTTTATAAAAATTAAGAAAAGAAGTGGTCCTATTACACTTCCTTGAGGAACGCCCGAAGTAACATATAGCTCAGAAGAGGCTTCCCCGTCAACAACGACATACTGTGACCGACCAGTTAGAAAATCCAGTACCAAATCTGATCAGATATACCGTATGCTGTGTGGTACAGAGTCAAAAGCTTTCTGAAAATCCAAGAAAATAGCATCATCTTGTGATCCTGCACCAATAACTTTCATTAAGTCATGCGAAAATAGAGCCAGTTGCGTTTCAGACGATCGGTTCATCCCAAATTCGCGGAATTGACCCGAACAACATGAAGGCGTAACATTTCTTTCTCGAGTTTCCCCAGCACTAGCGGCTCTCGCTTAAAGCCGTCTTGTGACTTTTGTCCGTGACTGTACCTCCCCTGTACATGTGGTACTGAGCCAGACAGTACAGAGGTTGAGTACTAACGTTCGCTGTAGGTACGCACGCCATTACCTCGCTGCTTGTGGTGGTGTACTGTGTTTTTACTAGAGACGCTTTCTACCGGCCACTGCCGCCTGCTCTTCCGAAAGGCAACCTGGATTAACTCACGGCTTTACGCCTAATCACTGGAGGTGGAAAACTTTGGAGGATGGAACGGAAAGGAACCTAGCCACTGCCTTTCCAAGGAAATGGAATGATTTCGGAAAAAAATACGAAAAACGAAATATGGTAGCCCGGACGGGGAAATAAACCATGGAGTGTTTCGGAAAAGCGGTGTGTTTCAACCGATAGATAGATAGATAGATATGTTCACTTTGATCCCATGTGAGAATAATCTCGGGGATGTGGAACAGTACATACACTTATTAGTAATGTCAATATTACTATATAATTGATAATATTATTATATATTGACAACAAGTTATTTACGACACATTAGTATAACCAACATTTCCTGTAATCTACAAATACAATCCCGAGTTAGTTAATACTTATTATGTGGAACAGTGTATACACTTGTTACCAGCATCTAACAACCAGTTATTTTCTTACCAACCAGTTACCAACAACTCATAAGCAGTCAATTACTTAAAAACCTGTTAGTATCATAATTTTTCACAGCAGTATTTGAGTGCATGCTATCCCCATGTTCGTTACTATATATGAGTGAAATTTTGTAAACAGTGTAATTACTTCATTTGTCAAAAGTTTCAACAGAAAGAAAAACCATATATCATTTTAGTAATTGTGGACAACTTTGTCACCTTCCCCTTCCATACACCATATATACTATTTTATCAGTCATTCTTAGTTACCAAATTCCAAGAAGAAAATTCTTTCACAGACTAAAATGGATTCTGAAGCAGAAATTCTTTCAGTTTGACTTAAAGTAGTTGGGTTTTTGTAGATAACATTTAATTTCTGTTGGTAAGACATTGAATAAGGAAGCTTCAGTAAATGTTAACCCTTTCTGTACAATTGACAGTGATTTGTAATCCTTGTGAATATTATATTTATTCCTAGTATTATGGCTATGTATGCCAGCATTAAGATTGAAGTGTTCAGGATTTTCCACTACAAATGATAGTACGGAGTATACATACTGTGCTGTCATTGTTAGTACACCCAGGTTTTTAAATAGATTTCTGCACGACGTCTGTGGGCTTGCTCCACAGATAGTTCCTATAGCACGTTTTTGCAATTTAAATACCCTCTGTGCTTGTGACGAGTTTCCCTAGAAAGATGCCATAAGTGAGCAGGGAATGAAAATATGCAAAATATACTAACTTTCTGGTTTCTATATTAGCTATTCTAGATATTACCCTAAGTGAAAATGTTACAGAATTCAGTTTTTTAAGAAGTTGTTGAATATGCTGTTTCCAGTTCAATTTGTTATCTATACATACACCGAGGAATTTTGTGAAATTACTTTCGTTGATTGTTTTTCCTTCTGATATCACATTATAGCTGTCCTTTCTTTTATTTTTTGTAACAAACTGAGGTAACTGTGTCTTTTCTAAATTAAGTATTAGTTTGTTGGCATTAAACCACCTGTTAATTTTCTTTATAACATCATTTGCTCTGTTTTCGAGGTTTTGTGCTGATGGGTCTTTCAACGATATGCTGTTATCATCTACAAAGAGTACCATGTGTTCATTATCACCTAGTTAGTTCATTACAAAATTTGGTTGTGGGAGGAAGTAGACTACCATATTAACAAGGTGCAGTGCTGACTTGAGGGTCAGCGCACTGTAGATCCAACTGCACGCCGCGTGAGTCAGCGCACGTGACTCGTCTGGCCGCATAAACGCGGAAAAAAGAAATGAAAGCCACCCCGAGCGGAGCCTGACTCAGCCGGCGCCAGCAGTACGGCGGTGCTCCACCAGGCGGCAGCACCGCCGCCGCGCGCTTCGGCCTCGCACCGCCAGGTGGCTCACCGTCGTGTTTGCCGCCGGAGATTGCTCTCGGCTATAGTTACCACAGCTTTTATTTTTTACTTCGGCAGTACATGATGCAATAAACAACTGCAAGAGTGTGAAGGGTTTACATTACGCCCTAGAAGTATAATCAATGTATGGAGTGTCATTTTATTATACTATATAATATATTTTATTTCATTATGTAATACTAGCCACAAAGCCAGTCAAAAATGACGGGTTTGAAGGAGTATTATGGCAGTTAATTTCTTTTTATTCGCTTACCTAAACAGCATTGTTTTGAAATAAAGCTCAATGTGCTGTAATTTCTCGTCCCTTGTGATGTAGCAAAAGGTTTCAGTTGTAAACTTGATGCAGGTCGCATTTCAGTCTAACCACAATCTTCGCTAATAATGGCGCTAGAAAACCAAAGCTTCTATCACATGCGAATTGAATTATTCCCTGTATCGCATTTGAGTGTCGTCATGAATCGCGATATAAACTTGATCCAAATTCTTCACGTGTTCTTACATCTTTATTTTTTATTATCTATGGTGAAGATCGATGTGTTAACGGATGACATAGGTTACATACAGTTGAAATAATGACCACAGTGAAAAAGAAGGATGCAAAATTAAATCATAACAACTTCAGTGTTCTGGAAAATCATTTCTTAGCAATTGCTTAAATAAACACAAAAATAAATCATAATATAATTCCTATTGCCTTGCGCAGTAACAAAATATTTCTGTTGCTATCCTGGTCCAGGTTGCATTTAAATATAACACAGGCAGTTCAATCTGATGATGAATTCTTGTAGAACTGGACGAAACAAATCGAAAATAATGAATAAAATTTTTTGATATTTTTCTTGGTTTTCGAGATATAGCATGTTGAAAATCGATTATAGGTATAGTTCCTTGTGATTTTGGTGAAGTTTCCTCTGGTCCAGGACGTATTTCAACCTAACAACAACCACCAGAAAGAAAATAAAACACGTATAGTCCAATTACACCGTGTAGATATAGGGGTTTTGGTAATTTGTTTTTTCTGGTCCAAGGCCAGATCTCATCCAAACCACCTCAATTTTGAGATACAATATCTCGAGAACTAAGCGAGATATGGAAAGAAAATGTATTATTTGTTTTCGATTTGTCTCTTCGAGTTACATACGATATCACCACCAAATTTGGCAATGGCGAAATTTTTCTTCTGTTCTAGGCCGCGTTTCAACCTAACCACGTCAATTTTGAGATACAATATCTCGAGAATTAAGTGAGATATCAAAAAATTTATTCTCTACTTTCAATTTTTTTCGTCGAGTTACATAAGAATCCATCAACAAATTGCGGCTACATGGTTATCGTAGAATCCCCTAACCACATACAGTACTACGCTAAACATGCCGCCAGAGAAACAATAGGCCTAGTTCCGTTACACGCATATTAATACATATACTTATCACATTTTAGTGGCAATAATTCATCGCGATAAAACTAAATCAAAAATCTTCAAAGATATTTACATCTGCCTTTCACGTTATCCGTTATTCAGATCAGTATTACAGTTAAATATGGATAAAACATGTCATCAGTAAAAGCAAAGGAAATTTAAAAAAAAATATGAACAACTTACGTCTTGCCAGGTAATATTAGATTACTAATAGAGCTAACCAAACTTTTCGGAACACTGATGCTCGAAATACGAACTTTTATCTTACATATCTATGGACAAAGAATTTAAGGAATACTTCTATATATCAAAAGAATATTACGTAAATATAAGCATCTAATGATTGATATGTCGATTTTAACGCAATACATACTTTTATTTCAGTGTTCTGTGAGTTAATTTATTCACTGATGCTTGGAAATGTTATTAAATAACGTGCACTCCCGCCATTATCATCGTAAAGCGTGACGTCATAGCGCAACGTCATAGATTGACGTAACGCCGTGACATGGCGTCAGCGTGAGATACTACATTGAGCCTATTATACTAATAGATTATTTTATTATATACTTCACAGGTAAAACTAGAGATTGAAGTTGATGTCAATTTAGACAAATATATCCGTATTTGTATATGTTATACTAGCAAAATACCCGGCGCGGGATTGATTTACCCATAGCTTATTTTTTATATTTGCAATATGAAACATGTGTGCCATGTTTAATTAATTTGGCACCAGCCATTTCCACGGGTAAACTAAACATCGATAAACCCGAACAATTATCAGAAGGGGGTGAACTGGATGCAGTGATACTTAATGTCTGTTTTCATTTGGTCCAGGCTGCATTTCAACTTATTCACAATATTTGATAAAGTTGCTACTAGAAAATCAACACGTGTACCATCCGAACGTACCACATACATAAATTTGTATCTTGAATATATCTGTTTATTCAGATTTTTAAGGGGTCTTGGGATCCAAGTTAAAACCTGACGTACAAGTTAAGACATTAGGACAGATTTATTGTATGAATAATCCGGCAAATTTTAAAATGATGTGTATTGATTTTGACAGGATTTGAAGCCGTGGCTTTCTACAAACAATATAGGAAATTAAAAGGGATGGCGTAAAGAGCTTTTATAAACTACATGTAGACAGTAATCTTCTGTTTGATTGAAAGTATACATGAGCGAGCTTCCATCGATATCACCGAGCGGGGCGGTGTAACGGTTAGCGTTCTCGCCTCGCATTCGGGAGGACGGCGGTTCGAATCCCCGTCCGGGCATCCAGATTTGGGTTTTCCATGGTTTCCACAAATCACTCCAGGCAAATGCCGGGATGCTTCCTTCAAAAGGCCATGGCCGAATTCCTTCCCATTCCTTGCCCCCATCCTAGCCCCCCATCCTTTCCCGTCTCTAAAGACCTCGATGTTAAAAAGAGCCGTAAAGCAGTTACAAAAAAAAATTTAAAAAAAATCCATCGATATCGGATAATGACTGTGGGTATGTAAAAAGCATATTGAAGAAAATGTGGGGGGGGGGGGGGAATAAACTAAGAGAGTAGTTTGGTTTTTGTAAAACTATTGTGGTTCTCTTTGTTTTGAAGTATACTTATGCAAAGTTTCTTCAAATTTAGGCTTTGTATAAAGAACATGATAAAATTAAACGGGTACATCAAATGAACACAGTATTTTAATGTTTGTTTTAAAGTATAAGTGCGCAGAGTTACATAGAAATCGGATAAAAACTTTGGGTTTTTATGAAAAATTAAGGGTGAAAAAGGGGAGAGGGCTGGGTTTTATTATTATTATTATTATTATTTTGGTGAGAAAATTCCTACATGAAAAATTACATATATGTGTTAACTGTCTTGGTGATTGGCCAAACGGTATCCACTGTAGATTTGTATAAAGAACGTTAACAAAACTTAAAGGGTTGAAAGGGGGGAGAGGTTGAGAGTATGCAGACCAAATGATGACAGTATTTTTCTCTTTATTTTGTTGTATACATGTGCAAAGTTCCATCGAAATCGGAAAAAAAATGTGAGTTTGTATAAAAATTAAGGGTTGTAAACGAGGATTTGGGGTGGTTTATAGATTTTTTTGGCTATAAACCTTCTCAAAAATTTGATGTATGTGCCAACTTTCATGGTGATCGTTTGAACAATTTGGACGCCTATTAATCTCAGATATACCAACATCCATTTATATGCATAAGAAGATAAGAAATCAGAAATACGTATGTAAATCAGGTAATAAATTTGAGGAGTTTATTGGAAAAAAAAGATCTGAAAATAATCAGCATTGACAGATCCTGAGAACTGTGGTTTGCTTAGCCTTTTCCCATGAAGTCTATTCCTAGTTTGAGTGACAGTGGCTCCTGCCTTACAAGACAGCGCTCAGAAGGTGCCCACGAGGCTACCTCGAGTAAATGAGTGGTTACAATGTCGAAGATATTTTAATCCATCTACATCTACATATATACTCTGCAATTCACAAAATTGTGGGTGGCAGAGGATGCTCAGCACCAAAGCTAATCTCTTTGCTGTGCATTCCAATCCCTAATGGTACGAGGGAAAAAAGAATTCATATAAGAATCAGTCCGGCACCTTATTTCTCTAATTTTTATCTTTCCTGTCCTTTAATCCAACTCTTATACCAATCGTGATTGATTTTAATTCATTCTTCAGCAAAAAAGTATCGTAAACTCCATGTACAATATCTCTAGACCAGATATATACGTACTAAAATGCTTCACACTTTTCAACTTCTCCATCGGAACTTTTGTAATTTTTTTATATTGTTTTCATTTTTTATTATTATAAACGTTTTTCGGGAAACAAACCGAGTAATATTGTTATTAATGCACAATACTTCTGCGACTTTATACTCCGTCGCCATCTTCAGGTGCAGTTGCAAGTCTTGAAGTCAGCACCTCGAGATGGCGACGGAGATTTAAGTCGCAGAAATATTGTGCATTAATAACAATATTACTCGGTTTGTTTCCCGAGAAACGTTTATAAATAAACAACGCCGAGAAAAATTACATTTATTTATTTTTTGTTTTGCTAGTTCCACGAGAAGGGACTATGTATAGTTGTGCTAAGAGCTTCGTTAAATATTTGAAACGTTTGACGTCAACTGCATTTAAGGTCTATTATCAACACTGATAAATAATCAATTGCATCAGTTGTTCGGTCGTATTTTTTGCCCCTTTTAGAATATTATTATACATCCTAGAGAGAACGGTTAGCGTTCTCGCCTCGCATTCGGGAGGACGGCGGTTCGAATCCCCGTCCGGGCATCCAGATTTGGGTTTTCCATGGTTTCCCCAAATCACTCCAGGCAAATGCCGGGATGCTTCCTTCAAAAAGGCCATGGCCGAATTCCTTCCCATTCCTTGCCCTCAACCTTGCCCCCCATCCTTTCCTGTCTCTTAAAGACCTCGATGTTAAAAAAGAGACGTAAAAGCAGTTAAAAAAAAAAGAACAATTGAACGTCAGCGTAACGAAACAAATTAAATAATAAAACGATGAACGTAAATGATTGACGAACGAATAGTGCGCGCGAAATGGAGTGGAACCACAGAGTAGGAGAATACTTTATCGTTTTTGTTGTCGAGCTGTGTCAGAGTTTAGCACAGTCAAGTTTGGTTCCTGCTACCATACATTTAATTACAGGATGTTTTAGTGCTAAGCTGTTTGTAGCTTTCGATATTTCACTGCATCACTCCAATTCTATCTTGTCGATAATATAAAAATATCGATATTTTAGATTTGAAACTATCGATATAATTGGATGAGCGATATATCGCTGAAACCATACGTGAAACCAGTTTTTGGAAACTGGTGGCAACAGCTGAAACGCATAAGCGAAATGGTGGCTGTTAGTTTAAATACGTAAAACAAAGAACAGAAACAAGAGTTCAATACCACTTTCATTGCCAATCATACTTCACTGAAAACCTGCAATGTACCGTTAAAAAAAGCGCGATAGAACGCTGAACTGGTCATTTTAAAACATGAAATTTCCTGTTTACATTTCCGTTTACAATTTATTATTAAATACATAACTCTTATTTAAGAAAATCAGTACAACAAATCAAAAAAAAAAAAATTGAAATAGATCATAGTAAAATTATTGTCCGCAATTGCCTTGTCTTAAGCGTTTTCCGATTGATTTTTCCTTGAAAATCGTATATACAGGGTGTGCAGGAATGAAAGCGTAACATCACACCATGTCCTACTACACGACAAAATTCTAAAATAGTTTGTTCAGTTCATTCCATGCCATTTCTACAAATTCAGACTTTTCGAATTGTGATTTTTTTAAAAATGTTACTCTAAGATATTTGAGTCGTCTAAAAAAATGTTGTTTTTTTCTTAAAACGTTATAAAAAACCTTATAAAAATCTTAAATGGTAAAATTATTTTATACTTCTTTTAAAATGATTTTTTTATGGTAGTTCAATCTGCTAAAGACTATTGTGCATTTTAAACATGTAGTAAAAAAAATGATAATAATGACTTTAAATTCTTTTAACGTTTTTTTTTTTTTTTTTTTTTTTTAAAAAAAAACGACATTGTTTTAGATGACTCAAACATCCTTGAGTAAATTTAAAAAAAGGTACAAAAAGTCTTAATTTGTAGAAATGGCATGGAACAAACTGAACAGTATAATGTTTCAAAAAAAAAATTAATATCTTGAAAATAGTGTTTTACTAAAATAAAATTTTGTCATATTGTAGGAATGATGCAACCTATTTGCGGGTGCAGGATTGTGCTTTCATTCCTCGACACACACACTATATTTTTATTAAATTACTTCACGTGCCTTTAAGTGATATGAAATTAGTAGCTATCGGCTATTTCAGATTTTGTATGTAGTGCTCATTAGTGGTTGTGCATGCTGTGTTGGATAATTTGGTTTTCATTATACAGGGTGGGGCATTTAATATGTTTTCTGGAAATATTTCGGAAAGAAAGCATTTTAACAAACAATAACCTATATAAAAAATAATCGTACAGTAGGGGGCTACAATTATGTGATATTGGTTTTTTCACAGGTGGCGCTGTTGTCGTTACAACAAGGTCAACTTAATTCTTTTAAATGGGAACCCCTTTTTTTTTTGAAGATTCCGATTCTTCATGAAAAAATAAAAATAGTTTGCTTAACTCACTTTTCTGTTAGCCTCACAGATGGCGCTGTAATCGCGAAAAATGAATATTCGCGTTTTTTATGTATAATTTTAATTATTGTTTAAATAATTATATGTAATTTTCATTCTGTAAACATGGAAGGTAATTTTAAAGGATAAAGACGAAATTGATTTTTTAAATGCTTTTTCTTACTTATTTGCAGCCATGTCTACAGCAGGTGCTCAAAAAGGTGACCATTTACTTCCAGACATTTTCTGACACACTTCGAGCTGTTCAGGCATCATTTCTGCAAAGGGTCAGAAAATGTCTGGAAGTAAATGGTCACCTTTTTGAGCACCTGCTGTAGACATGGCTGCAAATAAGTAAGAAAAAGCATTTAAAAAATCAATTTCGTCATTATCCTTCAAAATTACCATTCATGTTTACAGAATGAAAATTACATGTAATTATTTAAACAATAATTAAAATTATACACAAAAAACGCGAATATTCATTTTTCGCGATTACAGCGCCATCTGTGAGGCTAACAGAAAAGTGAGTTAAGCAAACTATTTTTATTTTTTCATTAGGAATTGGAATCTTAAAAAAAAAATAAAAAAATAGGGGTTCCCATTTAAAAGAATTAAGTTGACCTTGTTGTAAGGACAACAGCGCCACCTGTGAAAAAACCAATATCACATAATTGTAGCCCCCTACTGTACGATTATTTTTTATATAGGTTATTGTTTGTTAAAATGCTTTCTTTCCGAAATATTTCCAGAAAACATATTAAATGCCCCACCCTGTATATATAGCAGAAAACAGCCTTTCCACGGTGGCGCTGCAATCACCTAGTTTCTTCACTAATCCACACAGCGCGGGAAATGTTTAAGACACCCTATCCTAGTTATTAGTTCTTTAACATATTTCAAAAACTTGATAACCTCGGCAATTTCGTTTTGGTCAAAAAGTAAATTCACATTGCTTAACATTCGGCATTCTCTATCCAGCTTAGATATACTATTATGTTAATTAACTTGTGGTAGGAGTTTCAGGAATATTTGCTGCACCGAACTAAATATAGCAACAAGTGTTATCAACTCGCAAGGAATGAGGAAATCAACTGACCTGAAACTAAACACTTTTATTCTGAAAGAAAACGTAGTGATGTATATTTTCAACAAGGAGTAAATATATTCAGTAAAGTTGTTTCTCAACACGAACATCTGATTCTAGCAGATTTCTGCCCATCATTAATATTAGTTCCGCCACAGTTCGCCGCCTGTCCTGTTTTACCAGTCTGACATCTGTAATGAGGGGATGCGCAACCAACCCCTCGACGTTTGGGCGTGGTTTCACCTTAGTTTCGCCACTTGCTGAAGACACTCACCACAGTACCCCTCTAACACGCCGACAAGTCGTGCGGTTTCCGAAATGCTCGTGCCGAGCCTCCGGGCCATCGCAATCTGCCCTCGGTCAAACTCAGATAGATCCATTCTATACACGGATAGCACGCTCACTGATACTACATGCACCGTGCGTGTGCCTGACTATAGTCGGCGTCATGAAATTAGGCCTGCCAAGGTCACGTAGTCTCCACTGCCTCCCCTGCCCGCACCAACCCTCTGTCCCTTGGTTGGGCCGGCGACATTGCCACATTAGCTTTTGCCGGTCATCCATGCGTATCTTTACACGCGGTCGCTTTATTTCCTTAGTTTAAGGCCTATTCGAGTAATGTTAATGGTGGTGATGTGCAGGAACATAATCATACAATTAGTATATTAACAGACGGAAGTAATATTCGCGAACCTGCAGGCCACCTGGGCATTGGAAACCTAATTAAAATCATTGTAGCAGATATTTTAAAGTATTTTTTAAGGAATAATACCAATAACTAATACGCAAAACAAAAAAAATACTTTGATAAATTACAAACTCTGACATGGAGGTATTTGTTGAAGTCATTTCTATGTATAATCGGTCCCTTATATTTGAAAAATTAATTTTCGTTTTGTCTTTGATTTCGAGGTTTTCAAGCGAAATTTGTCATGTATGGTCCATTGTGTACAGTGAAAATAATGTTTCTTACAGAAGGTGAAAATAGCTTTTCTGTGGAGGACAGGAAATATGTTTCTCAGTCGTAAACGAACCGACCGACCAGCCGGCACTGGAGCATGCGCTGCGCGCAAATATAAACTGTGAAACAATCCAAAAGGGGTTGTATGAAGAGGCTTAGCCTGCTACCAGAATTCATTTCAGTATTTTCTTAGAAACTTTCTCGGCGGAAGTTTTTACGTAAACAAATAAAACGGAAGTTAGTCAGCGACAACATTTTACATTACACAGCCGAAACAACTAAGCGCTTCGTGTAATTATTATTTTATTCACATGCTTCCCTATTTAATGAATAGAATGTATTCGGTACGAGTCTGTTAACTTTCAGGAAGGCGCATATTGTTTTTTAGTTATTTCTTATTATTTTTTTTTTCTGTCGGTTGAAGTGAAAGAAAGTATTTTGATTTCTAATTTTCGTGGAAATTAATCACTATTTTTTTAAAAACAGTCACACAAATTTTTGGAATTATAAAGCACATCACCTTGTTCCGCATGTTAAGTATTATTTTTAGAAATTGTTTTCGCACTCATTACTGAAAGTTGATTTTTTTTTTTGCTGATTTGGAACACTGTTCGGATAATCCGTGACCTTCACAGGACTAATTTCGTGACTGCCACTATAGCAGTCATTCCTAGTGAGGGGACGCTGATATCGCCTGGACGGGTTTATCTCGATAGTAGGTAGGTAGTCATAATGTCCTGGCTGATCAGCGAATATTGAGCGTGTAGCGTGAGCAGTAAAGCTCTGGCCTCACATTCGGGTGGTCGCAGGTTCGAATCCGCATCCGGAAATCCAGATTTCGGTTTTCCATGATTTCCCACAATTACTCCAGGCGAATGCCGTGATGGTTCCTTTAAAACGCCATTGCCGAATTCCTTTCCATTCCTTGTTCCTAGTCCTTTCCCGCCTCTGATGACCTCGACGTCGACGAGGCGTGAAGCCATAAGGAAAAGCGTCATTGAAGATGTTAATTAAATTCCCGGGGAAGTAATTTAAAACATCAAAATGTTGTTATATCGCTAGAACTGTAAAAAAATGCTTAAGATATACTGAACTTGAAGATTAGTACTAAATATTTAAGTTCAAATTAATGAGAAACATAGTTCTATACCTTCAAACCTCTGCAATGAGAACTAAGTATATTTTGCATATTTTTCCGCGAGCAGAGAAAATTCCTGGCATGGCGTGGCCTGTGCGGCAGTGCACAGCACTACCCCGTGAGAAGTGTACAGCGCAGAAGACACTGCATGCAAACACAAAAACAACAATCACACTACCGGAGGCCATACTATTATTACCACTCTACCCCTGGCGGTGTCATTGGACTCTACTCGCTGTGCTCCGTCATTCTGTACAATCATTCCGGCAATAATTGTTCCAAATAGTGACTGTACAGGGGGATACCCAACCATAACCGGAATAGCATTGCCGTGGTCGGATTTTGTGTAGTACGCGTTTCTGCCGCTAGGCGTCTATAGCGCAACTCTTTGTCAGTTCAGTGCCGCCTGTGCTGTCAACATGGCTTGTTCTGTTAATCTGCAATTGTTTTTGCTAGCGCCTTTTTGTTATTGATTGGTTTTTTTGATCATGGCATGTTTAAGCGAAAAACGTTCAGCTCTGAAATTTTGTTTTATACTCAGTAAAAATTCTGCCGAAACTGTTTTAAAGTTGAAAACAGCTTACAGAGATGACGCTATAGGAAAAATTCAAGTGTACTAGTGGTTTGTTCGGTTTAAAAATGGCGACATGTCGATTGACGACAAACCTCGTTCTGGACGTGCATCAACTGCCCGAATCGACGAAAATGTTGAGAAAATTCGAGAGCTTGTGCTCTCAGACCGTCGGCAGACAATTGATCGACTGTCAGAGATTAGTGGGTTATCTTGGAGCTCGGGTCAGCGAATATTAACCGATGATTTGGGAATGAAAAGGGTTGCTGCCAAATTTATTCCTCAGGCTCTGACTGACAACCAAAAAGAACGTCGAGTTGAAACATGTCGTGCTTTGAATCAACAGATTGAAATTAATCCAACTGTTCTGCCAAAGGTCATTACTGGTGATGAGTCATGTTGCTATGGTTACGACCCAGAAACAAAGCAACAGTCAAGCCAATGGAAGACGTCATCGTCGAAAAAAAATGTCGTCAAGTCAAATCAAACATAAAAACAATGCTCATTTGCTTTTTTGATGCCAAGGGCGTAGTTCATTCAGAATATGTTCCACCACATCAGACTGTCAATTAAACCTATAATTTGTAAGTTTTAAGAAGATTACGCAACAGTGTTCGTCAAAAAAGATCCGATTTGTGTCAGACAGGAGACTGGTTGTTCCACCACGACAATTCACCTGCACACACAGCTGTCTCTGTTAGGGAATTTAAATGGCATGGTTCCGCTGCCCCACGCACCTTACTCGCCTGACCTGGCTCCGTGCAACTTTTTCTTATTTCACGCTTGAAAATGGGGCATGAAAGGACAGCGATTTGACAACACTGTAGAGGTCAAGAAAAAAACGAGGGAGGAGCTGTCAGCCATTTCCATAGATGACTACAGAAAATGTTTCGAACAATGGAAGCACCGGTGGGACAAATGCACTAGTTGTAATAGAGAGTTTTTAGAAAGGAGATATGTTTGTTTTGTAAAAAAATTGAAAATATATAGCTTTTAAAAAATAATTCCTGTTTTTTTATGTACCTCGTCGTATGAGCTGACTGTTTGTTGAAGCTGTTTCTCGTCTTCTGTTTTAACGTCCACACTATTTCTTTAGTTTCACAATCCTACGCTCAAACTGTTTCTCGTACACTTCGAGAATTGTACTAGCCGACCTGCAGTACCTCGGCCACTCGTCAGCGGCGCTCGCATCGTTTTTGTGTCTGTCTGCGGTTGTTTTAACTGCGCTGGCGGTGTTTTACAGTCGGCCGACCAATCAGAGCGCGCGCCACACACGACCCGAGCAACAGGTAGTTGAACCACCGCGCATGTTTACTGATTAACCTCTACGCATTAAGCAACGCTAAGCTGCACCCGCCCCGTATCAGGGTGGCCAGCCTACCGTCACAAACGTAACTAAACACGCGCTCCGCTAAGCAGACACTCTAGAATAACCTCCATTAAGATCGACGTTTATTATTCACCAGTAGTGTAGCAAATTGAAAAAAAAAAAAAATGTTTTTTTTTTTTCAGATTTGTGAAAAATACATGAAAAAAAACCTACGTATTTGATTGAAAGCAGGGGTTAAGGTGGCCAAATTACCCTCGTGAAAATAACTAAGCTCGTGGCTATGCTGGTAAGCATTTCAGAGCATCGTAAACCTACTCATAGAGATATACAATGGGTTTTGGTTCGAAGAACCTAACTAATAGATTTTTACTTGATTCCAACTGAAAGAGCGTGGCAGTGTAACGGTTAGCGTTCTCGCCTCGCATTCGGGAGGACGGAGGTTCGAATCCCCGTCCGGGCATCCAGATTTGGGTTTTCCATGGTTTCCCAAATCACTCCAGGCAAATGCCGGGATGCTTCCTTCAAAAGGCCATGGCCGAATTCCTTCCCATTCCTTGCCCCTGTAGATTATCACCAGGGGGAGAATAATTATTAATTAATTCTTAATATTTTACGCTATACAGGGATACTATAATTGAATATCAAAATGTAAATTATTTAAATGAGAATTGGATGATTTAGGGATTTGAAAACTGTCAAAAAAGACATTTTAATAAAGATTTTTACAATGGCATCTACAAATCTGAGCGTATTTACCATTACGTTAATAAACAAGAGGTTGTGCAATTTTCTAAGCAACGCTCAGACGTAC